>CM035204.1:3096543-3116144 GCA_020233015.1 Callinectes sapidus
GCATGATGTCTGTTAGCATGTGAGTGCAAGCGTGCCTGAGTGCATTAGAGGACACACACACACACACACACACACACACACACACACACACACACACACACACACACACACACACACACACAACACTGCATTAAGCATACACACCACCACTACCACTACTAGCAATATGAATGACACTGCCTATGAACACTAAAAGCACTAATAACATGACAAGAGTAACCAAATTAATGTAGGTCTGGCCGTCCACTCTGCTCCACTGCTCTCCACTCAACTAATCTTTCTCTCGCTTTTTTTTTTTCAATTCTCCCTTCTCGTTCCTCTCCTATACTTTTGTTTCGCCTTCTCCTTCTCTTCTTATACTTTGCTCCGCTTCTTCTTTCTTCTTGTCTTATCCCAATGCCGTGCCCCTGCAGATGTTGTCGACCTTGGATTGCCACATCTCTCTATCTCTTGTCATTTGCAATATTTGTCCAGCTTTACTTCCATCTCCTATTATTCTTATTATTCCATCCATATACTTCTCCCTATGTCTTGCTCTTGCTCTACAACCTGGTATTCTACATGTTAAACTTAGATCTTCTATCTGTCTTCTACTCATAACATGTCCTACAAACTTCATCTGTCTTGCTGTTATCTTCACCAGTAATTCTCTGTCACTAAACACTTCACTTTTCTATCCCCTTAAAAATAAAAGTACTCCGCGCCACCCATCCTGTGATCCACCCAGCCAATAGGACCACCGGTAAAGCCCTACGTGCATCACTGATTGGATCACAAACACACCAACAAGGAAATCATCGACTGATCCTGCATTTTTCATCTCTCAGGGAGCCGCGGCTGATCCCAGGACGGCCGCTGCTTCACCCGGGCTTTCATCGCTCATATATATTCTTAATAGTCAAGATCTGGGACAAAGGGCTCGCGTTTGATCTTCCATCCCACGTAATGGCGTTCTCGTGTCGCTTCCAGCAGACCAACCAATCCCCCCCCCCCTGCCCCCCAATCCTTTCATTCCTCTCCAACTCCTCCTCTATCGTCCTCTTCCTTCTCCTCCTCTTCTTCCTCCTCCTTTATTCTCTCCATCTCTTGTTCATAGTCTCTGTCTCTATCTTGAAGTCACAGCCGTCCTCTCCCACGACATGTATGTTAATATTCGTTTCGATGCATTGTGTATACATGATATTCATAGTTCATTTAGCCATTATGCAGCGCCAGCGTGTGTTGCTCTGAGTGGCGAGTGACGAGCGGCGAGGTGGGTTATTAAGCTGGCGCTGGACAACGCTGGGGAGGCGTTTTTTGTTGTTGAATTTCGTATTGTTGTGTGTTTTCTAACCTTTGCTTTTCTCGTTACAAGTTTTCAAAGGTTATTTATGATTAATCGAATTTTCTTTGGTGCTCTTTTTTTCCGTACCAGTAATGTTTAATGAAGCGCGTTAAACGTTATTGAAATTGAAGGTAAGGCGCTGAAATGTTTGAGAATGTGGTCTGTAGAGAGAGAGAGAGAGTGTGTTTGTGTAACATCTTCGAATCCTCCCGCCTGTCAAGAACAGATGCAGGTGAACCGTCACTCTCTTTACCGTGAGCTGATATTGTAGAAAAGAATGTTCGATACTTGTGGTGACGTGTAGGAACAGAATGGAAGGAAAAGGGCGTATCCACTGATTTATGTATAAGGCCTAGAGGATTCAAAGATTATTATTTATGACATACATATTTTGTAGGGTACTGAAACTCAAATTTGTGGCTAAACTAAGCAAACTGTGACAAAGAAACATCAGGTGACACATGACAGCAGGTTAATGAGTTAGTGTTCAGACAGGTGAGTGAAGTATTGTAAAGGTAGGTAGTACTCTCTCTCTCTCTCTCTCTCTCTCTCTCTCTCTCTCTCTCTCTCTCTCTCTCTCTCTCTCTCTCTCTCTCTCTCTCTCGTCTACGTAAGCTATTTCCTCACTAACACCAGTATTTCCTCTCATTCCCCTAAACACTGATAACTTACTATCCTATACTACATCAAACACATACTAAGAACCCCCTCTATATTGCATTCTGAACTTGTCCATACACGATTATAGGAAACTTAACAGCACCTGATGTGATCACCCTCCTGTTTATCCTCCTTTCCCTCGTCTTCTTCCTCGTTTCCCTCCCGTATAAAGCAGAGATTAGACAGCAGTTATTGTGGCTGGGTGTGAGTGGCAGCAGGTGACGTGCAATATGTGTCAGCTCCCCCAAAGTCCGGTCGGAGATTGACATCCTCTGTAATTAGATTTTGGTGTCGAGGGTTGTGTTTTGCCCCGAGGACGATGGTGGTGGTGGTGGCGGTGATGGTGGTGGTGGGTGACAATTGTGTGTGTATGTGTGTGTGGTGAGGGAATGAAAGAATTGGATTGTTTTAAAGAGATAGTAATGGAGGTTTACTCGTGCATTTAAGGGGTATCTCATGTTACGTAAGGTGTTTGTGTGTGTTATGTTAATTGATGTTGATGGCTGGTGGTGTTCGTATGGGTGTGTGCGGGGAAAATGTTTAATTGTAAAAACTGTATTTGTTCCTGAGTTTCTGCTAACTCTATTGACCTTTCAGGGGACTGGCAATAATAATAGTGGGCTTTTTATTTGTACTATTTTTGTTGCCCTTAGCCAGCTTATCCCTCTCACCTAAAGAAAAAGAAATGTATATATATATATATATATATATATATATATATATATATATATATATATATATATATATATATATATATATATATATATATATTTGTCGTACTAATCCCAACGTAAATGATAATAATAATGATAATAATGATGATAGTAATAATGATAATAATAATAATAATAATAATAATAATAATAATAATAATAATAATAATAATAACAACAATAATAATAAAATGTATGGGAAAAAAGACAAGAGGAAGGAACCATGAAAAGTGTGAGACTAAATTCAGTTCTGATTTTTTTTCACGATACAATATGACGTTTTGAAATTTTTATCTTATTATATACATGCGATCAGTCATTCCACATTGTTTTCATAGTTTTTTATATCGTTTTTGTACTGAACTCTCTGTGATGGCTGTAAAATTCTTGAAATGAATAAACAAACTGAGCAGGTTCCAACACGCTTTGTAAAATCAATACTCTTCAGAAAATAGAGATATATTAAGAGTCAATAAACTGGTGTCTGTGTTGAAAAGATACAAGTTAAGTACGAGATTGTGCAACAAGAGATGGGATGGTTGAGATAATACAAATCTTTTTCTTTTACTTCATCCTTTCTCTTTCGCAGTGCAAGATACAATGACATTATTACTTTGATCTATAATATTATCTGTTTCTTCAGTCTTACTTGCTGACTCTAAATGTATCGTGGTGGTAGTAGTAGTAGTAGTAGTAGTAGTAGTAGTAGTAGTAGTAGTAGTAGTAGTAGTAGTGATAATAATAATAGTAGTAGTAATAGTACCAGTAACAACCATCACAGCTACACTTAATGCCCTTATACCTCTACAAACAAAACCAGCGTCACTATTTTGTATACAGAAGGCACTATTCACACTCTGCGGTACAGGTTGCTGGTGGTGCTGAAGGGTGCAGAGGTAGGAGTACGCGTATATCACGTATCACTGCTGCCGGTGGGTGTTTCAAAAAAGATAGGGGCGTGTACATACATTGTTCTTTTATTGTTGTTGTTGTTGTTGTCATTGTCGTTGTTGTTGTTTATTTTTGTAGTTTTTATTTGCATGTACACGAGAAAGCACCATATCACTTTACGTTCATAGAAAAACAGGAAAACACACACACACACACACACACACACACACACACACACACACACACACACTACACACTACACACATTTCTCCATCACCATCTTTAGACAATGTAACGCCGTACCATACATAAATAACCCCATAAGTACCAGAACATTAAGATTTACAACTGCCTGTTCTTCCTTCGCATTCCATAGTGTCTCCAAGTCCACTAACCTCACCCATCTCTTTCAGTGCCGGAAGGAAAACCAATCTTCACTGCGGCTCACAATGCTTCGTCTACGAGTCTGGAGCTGCACTGGAAGCCGCCCAACAATTCCACCTTACACGGGGAGTTCTTGGGCTACCAGATCCTACTCCGGCCGAGGGATATAGTCAGCCCGCGGGACGACCAAGTGGTGAACGTAACCATCAGGGACCGAACAGTGACCGTGAGTGTCCAGGGAGGCGGGGGTCGGGCTGGCTGGCTGGCTGGCAGTGGCAGGTTGAGGCCACCCACCGCCACCACCAGCACCCTCCCCGCGGCGGTACATTGCTACTACTAACTACCTCATTTGTGTGTATGGGGGGGGATAGAGGGGGTTTCAGAGAGAGAGAGAGAGAGAGAGAGAGAGAGAGAGTCAGTCAATCAGTCAGTCAGTCAGTGTGTGTGTGTGTGTGTGTGTGTGTGTGTGTGCAAAGAACAACACAATCTTTCTTGGTGTAGATAGCGAAACGTGTGTGTGTGTGTGTGTGTGTGTGTGTGTGTGTGTAAAGAACAGCACAATCACTCTTGGTGTAGATAGGGAAACGTGTGTGTGTGTGTGTGTGTGTGTGTGTGTGTGTGTGTCAGAGGGAAATGGGAGATGATATTTGGACAGCCAGGTAAAGAGTCAATAAGTTTATAAAGGTCTGTATATGAAAGATAGGCTTATACGGGAGACCAAAGGCGTGGCAAGGGTGAAAGACGTGATGGATGTAATTAAATGTGTGTGTGTGTGTGTGTGTGTGTGTGTGTGTGTGTGTGTGTGTGTGTGTGTAAAGTAGGCTCATTTATATGCACTAATAGGGTTAATATTAAGGGCTGTGTGTGTGTACAGGCCGCAGACTTGGCATTGTAAACAAGGCAAATCCATGTTTTCCATGAATGTTAATGACCCGCTAATCAGAAGAGGCATAATCATCTCAGTAATGGCATGTGATTATCCCTGACTAACGAATCATTGTAGTTGTTTATAAACTAACCCCAAACTAACCAGCACTTGCCTTGCAGCAGCCCACCCGCCCGCCCACCCGCTGCCCCGCCCTCCCGGCCCCTCCACGCCACGCCCAACCCAACGTCTCTCTCGTGTGTCGCTGCGTGTGAAATATCTAGCAGGTGGCTGACACTCAGTCTCCACTAGGATCATTTCATTTAGTTGGCTTTGAGCTCAGCCGGTTTTATTGTTTTATTATGGCGGGATCCACCGCAGGATAGAGGGGGCAGAGGAGGTGCGGGGCGGCAGGTACACCACGCCCGTCTCCGGTGTCCGGTGCACACCTTGACATTGCCGGTCACTGCTGGACCGTCACCAGCCAGAACCAAACACTGTGCTCAAGATAACAATTCTCTAAACAGCAGTGCTTCTGGCACTCCATATGTTGGTTTGAGACAATGTCGATTGAATATAAAAGCATATTGTTAAAACGCACAGGCCTAAGTTACGGAGCTCTAATTACACAAGTTTTCTCGGTTTCCTGCCGGTACAGCTGTTGGAAAAAATGAAAAATATTGATTTTAACAACGTCTTCCAGCTCTAATGTGGAAAAAAATTCCGCAGTGAAACAATGGTGCGTTCTACGTATCCTTCATAAGTGTAACCAGTTACCTTTATCTCAAGAACTCTGGTTTTATTTGCAAAACTGTACGATAGAATATATATATATATATATATATATATATATATATAAAGGTAACAATGTTTATTGTGATTCAGAAATACAGGTGTCATAGATAGATGCCTGGGTCGAGGATTCTACAATAGTCTCTCCATAACATTGTTCGTTTTCTCAAATATATTTTTGAGTACGTTTTCTTTGAGTTTCTTGAAGGGTAACCCAGTCAATCCCTCCCTCCTCTTTGGTCTTGCTCAAAGTACTTTCCTTATGGAAATACTGCCAAACTTTCTTTAATATTGTTTAACTAACACTTGCCTTTTATTTTAAGTGATATTGAACTCAATGCATGCAGTGATGTAGCATGAAGCTTACATGATAATGCACCCACTCTAACTTCATTGTTTTCATGCTTACCTAGTGCATGGGTTTTGTGTAGTGTAGCTGTGTGACCACCACGCCTACGACAAGGAAGTAGTAACTAAAGCTGGGCGCGGGGCACAAAACCACAACTCAGACGGTTCGCGTGGTGTGGCGGACGCTCTGTGGCTTCAGTAGTAAATCAAGCAGGTGCGGAAGGGTATGCCTCCCTTTGCCCGTTCCAAGCGTGTTTGTTTTACAGGCCACGCACTGCTCCAGGTACAAGTGACTCACCAACTTACACTCACTATGACAAATTAAATCTACCTGTCAAGTATCATACTATTGTCTGTATATTCAAGCCAGGCGTTCAAAGATTTCCTGTGTTACCATAAACTTCATAATATCACGGGCCACGAGCTACTTGGAGCATGGGCGTCGCACCAAGGTGGCCCCTGAGGGAGGGGAGTGCACCCAGCCCGGCACGCCCTTACCTACACTCACCTTCCTCCTGGTTTTTCAGAGTTACAAGGTCACCAACCTGAGGACATACACTCAGTACCTTGTGTCACTACAAGTGATCAACCCTGAAGGTCTGGGACCAACCTCCACTGTGGCTGTCATGACCGACGAGGGCGGTAAGTGTGTGTGTGTGTGTGTGTGTGTGTGTGTGTGTGTGTGTGTGTGTGTGTGTGTGTGTGTGTGTGTGTGTATATTCTAACCAAATTACGTCCTTTACAGGACTAAATGAAACTCTTGGTGTCTTGTCTTTCATTATTTTTGAGACTTCATAATACTTGTGTGCTCAGGGAAGGGAGCTGTATGAGAAAACCCTTAACAGGATAGATAGTCAAACAGATAAATAGCTCAACACACAGATAGATGTTGCACTGACAACACTTTACTTTCCTTTACCACATCTACATCAAATATACTTGCACAGAAAATCTTACTAGCCATGATAATCGTGTCACTTAAACTCCACAAATATATCAACACACAAAACTGGGGAAGAGTCTTAACCCCTTCAGGACCGGGACGCGTTTTTACCATGAGCTTTGGGTGTGATTAAACTATGTTATTGACATTAGGGGGGGTGTATGGAGGCGAAAAGATTAATGGCCAGAGTCTTCACTACTTCAATCCCCTCCCAAGTTTCTGAATCTATAGAAAAACGCCAACTATAAAGTAGAATTTATATGAAAACAAGTCATGGTACTGTAAGGCTTTAATGAGAAACAGCGCTGGTCCTGTCCAATAAAAAATGCACGACTGTATCCACCAGCTGATCTGCTTTCCACACACCTACACACCCAGACACGAACCTCCCTCTCCTGCCGCGTTCTCTCTGTTGTCTCTGAGTTCTGAGCGCCGTCTGGCCGTGTCCCCGAGGCGGTCTTCGTGTCCCTCATCAATAGGTTCATCCAAGATCATGTATCTAACACTCCGCCCACCGACGCCCACAGCGATGTGATGAAACGCGAGTGTAGGAACAAAGCTTGAGCGCGCGGACACACACACACACACACACACACACACACACACACACATACACACACACACACACACATTATTATATGTTTATTGACCACAGCTGCAAATGATGTAAATAGAAATTTGGTTAGTAAAAGGAACTCTTAAAAAATTCATATATATCAGCCACTGTAGTCCACATAATGGAAAGCAATAATAAAAGAAAATTCAAATCACACCGCAAACTTTAAAACATGAAAACAAAGGACTGATGTCGATAATACACACACACACACACACACACACACACACACACACACACACACACACACACACACACACACACACACACACACACACACACACACACTTAAACAATATGTATTTGTCGTATTAGCAATGAATTAAGATATACATGACTATCTGAGAAGTGAATCCGAAGAATTTAAACCTGCATTACTTAATCAGGAAGGACAATGTACTTAACTTCCTTCTATATTCCCAGCTTCCTATGACTTAACTTTATTTCAGAGGGAAGTTTCAAGACATTTGTCCCTGATTTTCGACTAACACTTTTGATCTTTAAGGGAAGTGGCAAATTATTAAGCTTTTTATCTTCATTGTTTTTGTTGCCCTTGGCCAGCTTCCCCCTCTTACATAAAACACTACTGATAAGTCTAGAACTAAAACTGGTATGGGCTCAGTTATCAGCCTCTTGGTAATGAAGAGAAGATTAGACAGTAAATGAAGTAAGGTTTAGCGAGGGAGAAAGCTATGAGTGAGTGTCCATTTGGCTTCTTGTGGCTTTGCATATATTCGTTTATTCTAAATTTGTATCCGTAATTCAGGTGAAGTTGTTTATGCAAAAATACAGTATGGTGTCAAAAGTTATCAAATTTTAATGATGTAGTTTAAGTGTAGCGCAGTTTATATTCTCAGTTGTTGCTCTTAAGATGGAACGGTGAGATGGTGAATTTTTGAAGCTGTACGAGTTGAATTTGTATATTTTCCCGTTCAAATAAGTCCGTAATTTGCCAAACCAATAAGAACATAAGAAAATGAAGGAAGCTTAAGAGGCCGTTAGACTTATTCGTGGCATTCCCTGTGTGAGCACCTTTACCTGTTTCCACCTATCATCCTCATCCATGAACTTGTACAATCTTCTTTTAAAACTCCCTCTAATCTTCTTTTAAATCTCCCAATCTTCTTTTAAAACGACCAATCTTCTTTCCAAACTTCCCCAATCTTCTTTTAAAACTCTCTGCAATATTCTTTTAAAACTCCTAATCTTCTTTTAAAACCCCCTCCAATATTCTTTTAAAACTCCCAATCTTCTTTTAAAACTCCTAATCTTCTTTTGAAACTCCCAATCTTCTTTTAAAACTCCCAATCTTCTTTTAAAACTCCTTCCAATCATCTTTTAAAACTCCCAATCTTTTAAAACCCTCCAATCATCTACAGAAACTCCCCCAATCTTCTTAAAAACTCCTTCCAATCTTCTTTTAAAACTCCTAGCCTTCTTTTAAAACTCCCAATCTTCTTTTAAAACCCTCCAATCATCTTCTGAAACTCCCAATCTTCTTTTTCAAACTCCCTGCACATCCTTGACGTCAGAATTATCATCACATCAGCGTTGTAATCACGTCCACAGCCTTCTCAGATTCCTCCCTTTGTCTCCTTTACTTCGCCACCTTTGCATCTCACGCCTTAAGATGCCTCAGTCAGCCTCTCGACTCTCCTGAAGCAAAGATGGTGTGATGATTACGAAATTATGTCACGGCTGCATTCTCTCTCTCTCTCTCTCTCTCTCTCTCTCTCTCTCTCTCTCTCTCTCTCTCTCTCTCTCTCTCTCTCTCTCTCTCTCTCTCTCTCTCTAGATTAAAAGTAAAGTTTTATCTCGCTGTTGGAGGATTAAGAAATGGTTTATTATACTTGAATATCATTGAACAAACATTTCTGTCGTCTTACTTGAATCGTCCGTCTCCTCTCTCTCTCGTTCTGTTTCTCCTCCTCCTCTTCCTCCTCCTCCTCCTCTTCGAAAACCCTTCCTTTATGTTTAGCTGTTTGACCTGTATTCAGAAACGCTTTGTTCTCACACCACGACTGTTTTCAAAGGCCATAGAGATGATTATGCCGGTTCGTAAAGGGTGTTTTCTTCTATTGATCACGTAGAAATCTTGTTAATCCATCACTATAACCATAAAAAAACGCCCTTAACCCTTAAAATCTAGGTGGAAATGTGGTGGTGAACGTGGTGGTTAAGTTAGGTTAGGTTAGGATAGGTTAGGTGGAAACGTAGTAGTGAAAACGCCCTTAACCCTTGAAATCTACGTGGGTCCTTGAAACATAATTAAAACAGTCTATTCCAACTTAAAATCGCATAAACCTACATACTTTCAGACCGAGACTTTTTTCCTAAACACAACACACAGCTTATTTGTTGAGTAGTAGCAGCAGTAGTAAGACAAATGAGTGTAAAGATGGTAAGGAAAACATGCGCCGGGTCGAAACGTTAGAGTAAAGAGTGTCCCTGACCCAGCCCAGGTTTTCCTTACCATCTTTACAGCTTCTTTATTTTTAGACAGCACCCGTGAAACTTAATAAAAGCCATAGAAACTCAGTGTAAATAAGAGTACAAGATAACACACACTGGGTTAAAAAGAAAAGAAATGAATAGCAGCGCAGTGTAACTTTACTTAGGTGCGTATTCTGATCTCCATAGACTCTCCCTAATGTGAATGAAATTATCTAACCACACCGAAAACTCATGCTAAAAATGTGTCCCAGTATTGAAGAGATTAAGCTCAGTTCAGGTTAACCTCTCTTGCGTATGACATCTGCAGAGTGAGTGTGCTTTCTTGCTATAGTTTTCTTTTTTATGTATGAGGGGAAAATCTGGCCAAGTGCAACAAGGAATACTAAACTAAAACCGCCCACTTAGATGTCAGTCCCCGAGCATGTCCGAGAGAGTTAAGCAAAAGAATGGAATTGTCTTGCAACTTCTTTCTTAAATGAGTCCAAGTCATGTGAGGATGGAAATACAGAAGCAGGCAGGGAGCTCCAGAGTTTACCAGAGTGTCTGATGAGTGTTGCCTTGACAGTATTCACACACCACCAGTTCATTTGAGACAACAAGACGTATAAGGCAGTATACAGAAACTCTTTACTCTCTCACCACAACTATTTTCCAAGGTCGCAGAGATGATTAGCAGGATTTTCAAGTATTTTTTAGTTAATAATGTAGAAATCTTCTCACTGTGCATCTAGAACCGTAAAAACACCGTAAAAAAAAACTCGTGTACATTAAAATAAAGTCTTGTGAAATAGTGGAGGTGAAGTACCAAAGTGTTTGAGAATGCGAGTCGTGTATTCTTACGTACCTGAATGTTTCAATTGGTGAATATTAAATGAGAATGTACACGGTTGGGTTCCTTTGTTACAGTACGACAAAACGGAGATAATAAGATACGTGTGTAAAATATGTGATAGCTATAAGTTATTTTTAGTATTTGAATTCGTGAAAGGTTTTTTTTAATAGGAACATAAAACATGTGTCCCTTTAAGCCTCTGTGTTTTTAGTTTGAATGAAAAAAAAAAAAAAAATGACGTACCGAACTAGACCCGGTAAGGAGATAAGATAGTTGAATTATGCATACAAGTGGACTTCATGGAAAGATAAAAAAATAAAAAAGATAAAATTGGATATGATAGAGATAAGATAGATAAGCTAACGTCCGGCCAACTAGACATGGCATAAAGACAAGATTAATCGGTCAATATCCTAGCAACATACCATCTTCCAAATTATGAAGTTTTTTATTCAAGAGAGGGAAGTTGGGCAAGGACAACAAAAACAGTGGAAATAAAAAGCCCACTAATTTGTTAGTCCCCTTAAAGATACAAAGAATTAGCCGAAAGTCAGGGACAGATGCCTTGAAACCTCCCTCTTAAATAAAGTCAAGTCATATATATAGAGAGTTGGAAATATAGAAGCAGGTAAAGAGTTTCCACGTTTATTTTCTACGTGACTGAAATACTGATAGATCTTTCACTTTAGTTGGCCTCTTCTTCTTTGATTTAATGAAGTATTTTTATGTTCATTTTTATTTATGTTTGATTTTTTATTATTTTTTGTATTTTTTCTTGCCACTGTTTATTCTATATTAAAGGAATGTATACTAAAAACCGTGTTACAAAGCAATAAGAGACTCTGTAAGGCTCCACTGCAACACACACACACACACACACACACACACACCCTGCTATAACATAACAGAATCATCTCACTCTGCTCCGCCATTACAGTACCAGGGACACAAGCAAAAGTCTCACATTATACACAGTTATCTATATTATACGTAATTCAATAAAGTGTTGTAGGTTAACCACGCATCACATCACAGCCTGTAATTGGCATGTATCACTCAAGGTCCTGGTCGCCGTCAACCCGCCCATTTCCTTTTAATCCTGTTCCGTTCGTTCACCGCTCTCTGACAGCCCTAAAGAACTACTGTGGGGTGAAGGCGTGGTTTGCATTCCGTCACGTTGAAGTGTGTAGTCTGGCTGCTTCTTGTCAACTTGTCCCCTGTATTAAGAAACGGCACGCTCCCTCGCCACAGCTATTTCCAGAAGCTACACAGATGGTTAGGCTGGTTCTTTAGTATTTGACATGTTACCTGTCTAGAAATATTATTAGTTGATCACTAGAATTATGACTGCATCTTTCTTGTCAAGTTGTGTGTGGCCTGTATTCAGAAACGCCAGGCTCTCTCACCACAACTATTTCCAGAGGTTACACAGATGGTTAAGCAGGTTCTCTAGTGCTTGACTTTTTACCCATTTAGAAATCTTATTGATTGGGCATTAGAATTATGACTACATCTTGTAAAATTGTGTGGCCTGTATTCGAGTACCCCAGCCTTTCATGTATCTCCTGGCTTATTGAGAATATCTTAAGGGTTTAATTTAGAGAAAGGGCTCAACAAAGGGCTCCAGTATGTATATTCGATGTGAAACGATTAAGACAGACACTTTTTTCATTTTAAAACTTCTGATAAAGACAACATAGTAAAGAAAAGTGCCCATTTAGATACTAATCTCAAGGAAAGAAGGAAAGCTCCAATGGATAATACAAAAGCATACACAAGTTAAGCATTGTGAAAGTTAACTGAAATTATGTTAGAATTCAATCTTAGAGATGTTGGTGTTGTTGGTTGAGGTATTACTGAAGCAGGAGTAGGTCTCAAAAAAAGCTACAAAGGAAGGAAGGTCCAATGGATAATACAAAAGCATGCAGAAGTTAAACTTTGTGAAAGTTAACTGAAATAAAGATGACATTTAATCTTGGATGTGTTGGTGTTGTTGGTGGTGTGAAGCTGCAGTAGATCTCAAAAATAAATAGAGAGGAAGGAAGGTCTAAAGGATAATTAAGAGGCATACGCAACTTAACTGAAATTATTTATTTGTGATGTTGCTCTTGTCACCTATTACTAAAATCAAGATTTAGTAGAGGGAAATGGAAAGGAACTGGTTTTCAAATAGGGTAGTTGATAAGTGAAACAGACTCAGTAATCAAATTGTTAGTGCAGAGACAATAGGGAGTTTTGAAAGAAGATAATACAAGTTTATGGCTGAGGATGATAGGTGGAATTAAGCAACGGTGGTCACACAGGGACTGCCATGAATAGGGCCAACGGTCTGTTGCAGCTTCCCTCATATTCTTATGCTCTTATGAAGCTGCTGCAGGTGTTGATTTGCTGCATTATCAAAGCTAGTGGAGCGTTGACGTGATGGTTCCTCTGGCCAGGTGTTGCCTAATTTCCTTTGTGGTTATCGTGTTGTAGGACGTCCGTGTGAGTGAAACGCGTGAGGTGCATGCATGGTGGTTTGCGGTGGCGTGAGGTGCGGAACAGATGAATTTTGTGGACGCTGGATTTGCATGCCATTCATTAAGACATGTATTCAGAAGTTCTTTGTTTTCTCACAATGACAATTTTCGAAGGCTACAGGTTTTCAAGTTTCTCTCCCTCTCCTATCAAAATGTAGAAATCTTGTTGACCTATCATTAGAATTATAAGAGAAAACCCTTAAAATCCCTCGTCACTTCAACTAGAGTCTTTTAAAAATAGTGTGGATGCGATAAGGAAGTGTTTCAGGCTAATTGCTGAAGACGGGATGGTACCTCTCTGTCACCATATCTGAGAGACACTTGTGCTTGGGTTCTCTCTCTCTCTCTCTCTCTCTCTCTCTCTCTCTCTCTCTCTCTCTCTCTCTCTCTCTCTCTCTCTCTTCTTGCAAATAGTCGTATAAATGACCACAGTGTTTGCTTCAGCACCAGAAAGTGATTGAGCTCATACTTAAGATCGTGTTGCTTGAGATTGGCTTCTCTGTGTAAGAGGAGGGAAGCTGGCCTAGAGCAACAAAACAATGAAAAAAAGCACTAATTTACCAGTCCCCCCCTTAAAGGTCAAAAGAGTTAGCCGAGAGTCAGGAACAAATGTCTTGAAACCTCCCTCTTAATTAAATAAGGTGAGGTCATAGGAGGTTGGAAATATAGAAGCAGGTAGGGAGTTCCAGAGTTTACCAGAGAAAGGAATGAACGAGTGGAAATACTTTTGTGTTTCATTGCAAGATATCACTGGTTGTCTCGTGTTGTTCCTCCTATTGTTACTGTTGGTGGAGGTGACAAAGACGGTAGTAGTGGTGGAAGTGTTAGTTTAAATGCTCTGTTCTGAAGTGTTGTAGAGTCTGTATATTTGCAGCAGTGATATGTACTAATCCAGCTGTATGATTAGCAAGAATCATGTTAGTATTCATTATATATTTTGACTAAACGAGGATAAATCAGGCCACTCAATGTATAAAGATCACGTGTGGGTTTAGTATTAGAATCATTCATGAGTTGATAGCCATGTGCATTCAAAATGAGACGGAAGCCTTTACATTCATAGACGGTATTGATCATTGACTGCATGAGGGAGAGAGGGAGGGAGGGAGGGATCATGTTGGAGATGTGCGTGGGTGATATTGCGTAACCCCTTCAGTATTGGGACACATTTTTACCACGATTTTTTTTTTCCTTGTGTGAATAGACGATTTTATGGACGTCAGGAAGGGTCTATGGAAGTCAGAAGATTAATGGCCAAAGTGTGTACTATTTCAATCCCCTCATGAGTTTCTGAAGCTGTTTGAAATGGGCAAAAAATAAGCTGAATAAATATGAAAATGCGTCTCAGTACTGAAAGGTTTAAGAACTGCATTGATTATGAATTACATACGTGGGAGGAAGGGAGGGATTACAAGACGTGGAAGCATTTCATTGATTAAAGATGCATGGGAGGTGTTCATTAGTTATATATACCTGAGAGAGAGGAAGAAATAGGATGTTACAGCAATTTACTACCTTTACTCACATAAGAAGCGTCGATAATTAACCACGTGCGTGAGAGTTATTGATTACTAACCCCTCTCAGTACTGGAACGCACTTTCATATTTATCCTGTTTATTATTTGTCGATTTTACACACCTCCAGAAACTCATGTGGGGATTAGAACAGTACAGACTCTCCCCATTAATCATCTGACCTCCATAGACTCTCCTTAATGGCAAAATCGTCCAATCACACCCAAAACTCAAATGTGTCCCAGTACTGAAGAGGTTAAGGACCATATTCAGAAACACATTGCTCTCTCACCACAATTATCTTCCAAGACCACGGAGATGATTAGCGGGATTTTTAAAGGTGTTTCTCCTTTTAATAATGAAGAAATCTTGTCATTCTGCCTCTAGAATCGTTAAAAACACTTAAAAAGACACGTGCATTTAAATAAAAACACCGTGTGAAATAGTGGAGGTGAAGTAGAGAAGTGTTTGAGAATACGAGTGTAAGACGAGAGGTCATTTATTAGCTGTATATGTATGAAGGCGCTGAGACTTGCCCGTGCCACATCCAAGGAAGTTCTGTAGGGTAAAGGAAAGAGTCGTGGAGAGTTTCAGGTCTGGTAGAGCGTTTCAAGGGTCTGGATATAAGGCAGAGAAGAAGTTGTGGTTGTAAGAGATTGGAAGGTTATGCAAGCTCTCTCAGACTGTGGTGACCTAATTCCTTCTCTCTCTCTCTCTCTCTCTCTCTCTCTCTCTCTCTCTCTCTCTCTCTCTCTCTCTCTCTCTGCTTTGTTTTCAGTGTCTATAGTTCTTCATTCATAAAAATATATCTTTGTTTCTTAGTTTCCCTTTCCTACTTCACCCTTACATCCTTTTCTTTTTTTTTCTTTTTTTTTATTCATTTATGCTTTAAGTTACCTATTTATTTATCTTTCAGTTTCCCAGATTTCCCTTATGGCTTGTGGGTTTCCTAGTGTAACTTCTGACGATAATATTGGAAGTATGCAAGTGTACGTTCTTTGGACTTCCTTCCACCAAGATTTATAAGCATTCTGTCCTTATCTTCAATATCTCAATATCTCCCTGTGATAGCAGTGTTACTTTACCTACCCCAGTCACGATGAAAGTAAGCCTAGTGTTTGTGTGATAACGATGAAGTCACTGCTGGGAGGTTTGTGTGTGTGTCTGTTAGTGAAGAGGAGGGTAATTTGGTGAGTTTGCAGTATAATGGGGTTTTTCTTTAAGTAGTATACTGTACATTGTAGTGTTGAAAGCTGGGCGAATCAGTAGGTGTAAAGGCTGTTTTTAGGTCACTGTTCTTGACTTGATGTGGTGGGTGGTGGCTCCCTTCGCATGGCTCTAGTTAGCAGCGGTAAGATTAGCAGACGAACAAGTGCACGGTGAAGGGAGTGATCACCTCCCCGCAGGATGCTCTCAAAGTGTCTTGTTTGGGGAAGAAGGGGGCGATTTAAGCACCTCCCGTGAAATATTATGGATTACCCTTAAAAAGTTTTCTGTAGTTCCATTACAATTACTTGATCTGGAAGGCGATGCCCAACTCAAACAATAGGTACTGTGAGGGGTCTGCATCTTCTTTGTTACGCCTCCACTGTTTTGTGGGTTGTCATTATCGTTACGGAAAAAACACACACACACACACACACACACACACACACACACACACACACACACGTTTACACAAACGTTCAGAGAGTATTGACATAAAAGTTTCGAGATACCGCCAGCACGGGAATTACGAGACGTCTGCAGCCTATGTGGCTCTCTCTCTCTCTCTCTCTCTCTCTCTCTCTCTCTCTCTCAGTATTCGTCACCAGCTTGTCCTTCATGTCGGAGAAACAGAAGATTATAGGAAAAAACTGGCCATCGCAAGAAACATCTCCAAAGTAGAGTTATGAATTTGCAGTTCCTCTCTCTCTCTCTCTCTCTCTCTCTCTCTCTCTCTCTCTCTCTCTCTCTCTCTGCCGTTTATTTAATGGATCTTATCAGTTTCCGCTTAAAACATAAATGTTTAGATAATATAAGGAAGTTTTGAAATTATCAGATACGATGAAAGTTAAGTGTTTCCTTACACAGTATAGTAACATTGACCGATTTCATAGGATGAAGGTGCATTTGTATCAATATTCATTTCCTGCATTTTTTCATGGAAGCTTTAATGCATAGGAGATGAAGTGCGTCTTGGAAGCTTAAGCTGGAGTGCCCGCTGAAGGTGAAAGGAAAGAGGAACCGTGTGGAAACAGACAGACCGACACCGTCCACGCCGGGAGGCTTGGAGGGGGAGGGACGGAGGGAAAGGAAGCTGGCGTTGCCTAACAGTGTATATTCAGGTCTTACCTGCCTCATAAAATGCCAGAATAGCACCTGTGGAGTCGCCAAATCATACGTTGCCGCTAATTCAACCACAGTACTTAGCCAGAGGGGCGCACTAAGCTGGAAGGAGACAGCTGGGCTGGGATAATATGCTGAAAACAAGAGAAGTGGCAAGACCAGCTGATGCAAGTGCCAGGTGTCGCCGGCGGTCGCCACTCCCTCACAACCCTCGACATTGACCTCCCTCTCGGCCCACGGGGCTCCTCTGCCGCATCACATGCACCCTTCCATTATAAGCCGTCCCACCAACGCTCCACACAATCCCCTGCAGAAGGGAGCCCGTCGAAGTACCTGAAATTATTCTGAATTAGGTGACAGGTGGAGCTTTGTCCCAGTTCCGGCCGTCAATTACCCCGTCGTCGTCTGCCCCCTCCCCCTCCCTTCACCTGCTGGTCCTGGGCCAGGGATACAGGGACGCCCACCCCCGTCCTCAGGTCAATATCGTATGCCAGGGTTCAGCAAGTGGCAAGTGGGAAGCCTATCTTAATCATGTTTACCCTCAAAGTGGTCTCAACTATTCAATTAATGGCCTTGTTGGGTGTCACAAAAGTGTTCAGATGACGTGCTGGTGGGCCCATTCACCCTTATTCGGGCCCCGCTACGAGGAATATAGGCGCGAGTCTCACAGATCACACACACACACACACACACACACACACACGGTAGACATGGGTTAATTAAATTCCTATCGTTTCATATTAGTGATTTGGACAGTTTGTCACAATAAACAAAACAAAAACAAAACAAAAAAAGCCGAGCATTCTTAAGTAATACACACAGCTTTGGTACATGTATTCGTTCCTCACCATAGAACAGAGTTTCGTTTTATTGGTATGAAATAGTGTTGTACATTACTGTAGGTATTGCTTCCTGGACTGGCACACAGCTCCTCACCTGACTGTTTGACAGGTTACGTGTGTCCTTCAAATCTCTACAGCTAAATTAAACAGTGGTGTGCTGCTGAATGAATGAGCTGCCTGTAGCGAACCAATGTGAAAGGAAAAAAGGACGAATGAATAGACATATGAATAAAATTAATGAAAACAAGCGTTGATTTGTTGACACACACACACACACACACACACACACACACACACACACACACACACACACACACACGGTAATGCACATCATTGGTTAATTTCAGAAATGTCAAAAAATAAGCACTACTCAACACTACTCCCTCCTCTTCATTTATAAATAATTATGTAAAGCTGGAGTTTATTAACATTTTTCTTCAGCTACATGCTTAACCTACTTGAACTCCATTTGATTCCACAACATTAAAGAAATCATCTTAAAGCAAAAATCAATCACTGCTTTTCCGTGACCTTCGAGCAAGGATGGCATATGTGGTGTTCCAGTACGTTGCTCCCTACTTGACATGTTTTGGACTGTTTCGTCGCTATCGTGCTCGTATAAGGTTAACAATTGTTACAGCCATGATACATAAATTAATAAGTATTTAATTAATGAAACAGGAGAGCCATAACACTCTGAAATATCCAATGTTTACATTTACTGGAAGGTCTTTTCGAACACTGATACGAGCATCACGTGAGATGGCGGCGGGCCAACACAACAGTGTATCGGCAACCATGGGAGAGGGAGGATGTGCGTGGGCTGTTCCGTGCTAATTGTATAGAACATTTTTTTTTTTTTTTTTTTAATATGACTTACCTTGGAACTTTTGGTCTTCTGTTACTATGTGTTGTGTTAATGAAGTGCGACATGGACGATGACGAGGATGGTAAGTGTGTGGAGGTGGTGGTGTGTGTGAAGTAGCGAGTCGGTATGATGTGGCCCCGAGCACCGCACGCTGCTCACTGGAGACTACACTTCAATGTCTGTGTGTGTGTGTGTGTGTGTTGTGTCGCGTCACCTGCTCTGCCCTGTGCTGTTGCTGCTGCTGCTCCCCCTTCAGTATAGGCAGTGTTGTCTCCTGTTTGAACCCGCGCCAGTTTTGAGCCAACGATGACCTTGTGCTTTGGTGTGCCCGCGTTAAAAATCAATAGACGATGTGTGGGAGTAGTGACCCTCAGGTACACACACACACACACACACACACTGCTGCAGGTTTTGTCCCCATGAGCCGTGGAATAGTGGGCGCTGCGGCCGTACCTCCAGCAGGAATGTGAATGCAATGCCTGGTCGCACACCGTTGTATGTTACTACCGTGGCGGTGTCTGCGCCGGTACCACCACTGGCCCGGGATGTCACCTGTGTGTGTGTGTGTGTGTGTGTGTCATCAATACATACCCATGATCATTGACAGATTTTTCCAGTACTTTAGAATTTTAAAATCTTTATCAGTCGAAGTAACAAAAAATTCCTTCAAACACACGCACGCACGCTCACGCCTGTTTGTGTGTGTG
>CM035204.1:3213166-3245214 GCA_020233015.1 Callinectes sapidus
TATTGTCACCTAAAGTTATTGAACACTCTTCCTGCTATTCCGTTCATGTTTCTTATTGATAAACCACCACTGAGATCTTTAGCCTTAACTCACTGCCGTATCAAAGTATTCTATTAACTAAAGACTTCAATATACTCCGTTGTAATTATCTTTTCTATCGTTCTAGTTGATATTTGTTAAGATTTTGGTGTTTTAGGACTCTTGTGTACATTGCAGTGAGGGAGTTAAGAGGGAGGTTGCTATTTGGTTAACTCTCAGATCTGGTTACTAATTTCCAAAGCCATGGAGAAGATTAGTGTGGTATTTAAGTGTTTCTCTTGTCACTCTGCCTCTAAAACTGTAAAAATGGCTTAAAAACTCCTGTTCACTTCAACAAAGCCTTTTAGAATGCAGGTGAAGTAAGGAAGTGTTTGGGAATATGAGCTTAAGATCCTCTCCACACTCCACAGGTTTAGGACTGATGGGTGTCTCAGCCTACACTTACACCAAGAAGGATGGAGACAAGAAAAAGTACCGCTTCACCTACACTGGTAAGAATCTAGAGCGGTCAACCTGATTCTGTGTTTTCTCCTTCCTATGATTTGATTTTAAGACCTTTTGGGGGGACTTCAGTATTTTTTTCCCTCTTTGTTTTCCTTAGCCAGTGACATTCTTCAGAGCTGGCCAGTGGTACGAGATAGATATATTGAGGTGAGGGAATAAAGAAGAGCTTCCTGCATCACTTAATACAGATTGAGTACAGTAGAGAATCGCAATAATGTTTGAAAAGTTATAGGTTATTCCGAAGGTCATTTTGTATGTAATTCACTCCATTATTTGTGGCCTTATTTGAGATTTTCTTAGTTTTTTTTTCTAGAATGTGCCTTTATTTTAATTTTTTTTTCCTACTATGTGTCTTGATTTTAGATTTTCTCGTTTTTTCCAGTGTATCGCCCAGATGACCCCAAAGTGGATACAATAAGGAAATGATCATGTCGTTCATTCTCAGTTTGTACAAAAAAATATTTAATGTATAAAGAATTTCTGTAATGTATAATATGCCCCAAATTGTGTTTTCTTTGCCTTACTTGCTGTGGGTAGATCACTGAGTACAAGGCAGTGGGGAGGAACAGAAAGCATTACCATTAAGGTTAATAACATGTAACACTACTGTTGCATCATATTTCAACAAAATAAATATAAATCTTATCACATAAACATACAAGGAAATACCAAGTTCTATGTACACCTGAATCACTGTGTTAAGTTACATAGAAGCCATACAATAGTGTTTGAAGACAATTAAAAAAATATGAACATAGTATTTGGCTGTAAGTGTTCCTTAGCTGCAGCATTCCATGAGGTGCTGAGGGGAACACTGTGTAGCACCCAGTGGTTCAGACGCCTTGGGACCGCTAGCACAGGGCTTGCCATAGGTAGTAGTTATTATCATCATTAAAAATCTTCATTAGTTTGTCCCTAGAGAGTGGTATGTACTGAACATGTAAAGTCTCTTGGAACACACACGCACACACACACACACAGAGGCAAGATTGCTGGCCTTTCACTCCCACATAGAATGGCATCAGATACAAAAAATTTCCTCACCGTATTCAGTAGAGAGATGTCTCCATTCCATCAAGAGGAAGGACTTCCACTCATACCCCCACTGTTCCTTCCACACTGTCTGCTTCTTACTTAGGCTTCATCCACACAGGCAGAGGTGAGTTAGATGCCCCTTGATGCTTCCTCCACCTTTGCCCATAGACTGATGAGTAAACAGCCTGTGATGGTGGGCAATGTCACATGTTATTGTACCGCTGTCTCCTTAATTAGATTATTACACGGATCCACTGCCTGGCTGCACCAATGCTGGCCTGTCACTGTAGCGGCTAGGCACTGTAGCGGCTAGGCAGTCGTTGCTGTGTGGAAGTCAAGTTTCTGTACTAAGGCTGGTGATGGGCAACGCCTGTTAGTCCATCAATGTGGATGGAGCCTAACGTTCCTCACGTGACTTATTATTTGCCTCAGATCCTGATTTACTCTTTTCCAGCACCATACACAGCCTTCCTTCCACCACTGCCCTCACCTCACCATCCATCAGATTTCAGTGCTGTTTTCATTCTGGTCATACAGCATTAGTGTAAATCAATCATTTTCCACCAATACAGATGACTATTCAGCCACTGCCTTCAACTCACTATCACATTTTGAGACTATTTTTACTAAGGTCAGTGTAAACGATGAGATAAACATGCCAGCCGGTCCAGAAGACAATGGTGGGGGGCAATGACAGTGGCCACATCCAGCATAGCACATGAGGAAGGCCGCCACGTGACTGGTGGGGCAATGGCACAGCACACTGGTGGTTGGGCAGCACCACTCAGAGTGCGGTGGTGCGGCCAACACAGCGAGACATGTGCTACTGTCCACTGAATGAAAAGTCCACGTCAGACCACACGGCTTCTAAGTCACTCTCCTCCACCTCCCCCTGCAAGACGGTTGATAAAATAGATGTGAGAAACTACACACACCCCTGTACAAAATATATTTACCTTCAAAACATGAGCCTTTAGAAAATATAAATGGTTAGAGGAAAGCATTTCGGAATACAGACCCATAAATATAGAAAGGTTCTCAGTCCACTTGCTATGCAACTATGGATGTTCTGATAAAAAATTTCACCCTGGTCAGACTGTGTACTTCTTCTATTTGTACTTGAAAACTTATTACACCAACTTCAATCTAATATTCCTATTCAGAAACACTTTGTTCTCTCACCATGACAAGTTTCAAAGGTCTCATAAATGATTAACAGGGTTTTAAAGAGTATTCCACCAGTTAATAACATAGAAATCTTATCACTGCTTCTGGAACTATAAAAACACCTTAAAAACATGTAAACTTAAATAAATCCCTTTGAAATAGTGGAGGTGAGGAAGTGTTTGAGAATATAAGCCAGAGAGTGACAGAGGAACCCAAGCTCACCTCTGACTCTCCTATGTCCTCCACCTCCATGTCATAGGGGGGCGTCTCCACAGCATCAGGTGCCGCCTCCATCTTCTGCATCCCCTCTAGTGCTCTGGTGTTGCTTGGCTCATGGCTGCAGTGAAATTGATATCTGTTCGTGAGCTTTGAAATCAACGCTTGAATAAAAAGAATGAAACAGAGGAAGAAGAGGATACATACATAATATCAGGAGTATTTGTTCTATTGGACAAGAAACAATATCCCACATATAGAGATTTGGAATTACATACGTGAAGATGTGGTTACATAATTACTGCTTTTGTATAAGGAGGAGAACCAGCTAAGGGTAAAAAATTGATTAAAAGAACTCCTACTAAGGTGACACTTCCCAATAATACACACAGAGAGAAATTAGACACAGACATTGAAAGAAAGAAAACTGACCACTTTTTTTTATATCTATGGCATTTATGGGCAAAAGGAGACCACCTATCTGAAACCCCACTAATTTGGGAACCATTACCCTGAGTGGATGCCCAACCTCCCCCTCAGACTGTAGCCAGGATTCCAACCCATGCATTTGGTTCTCTCATCCCCCATAGCGGCCCCACATACCCATATACAGCCTCCCTTGCACGCTATACACAGAAATACATCAGTGCACTAATCACTCACTTCAGGGCGATACCGAAGTGATGCGCCGCCTTCTCCTCGTCGTGCACCCGAGAGAAGAAGTCTGCTAACATCTGGTGCAGGCGACTCGTGGACTGCACCGCCACCTGCTTCCTCAGTAACTCTATTGCTGACTCATACCGCAAATCCTGGGACGCGCAGAATGTTAATGGAAATGTAATGTACAAAAGAGAACAGTGTGACTATCTCAATGTGGATGGCTAGTAGGAATAGGTGTGTTAAAAGTAGTACTATCCATAAGAGACAATTGTGACTATCTTTATATGAATGAGAGTTAAAAATTGGCATTCTCTCTCTCTGAAGAAGGTTTATTGTAACTGATGTATTGGGAATAAAATATCTTGCCTCAACTTGTGTTTTCCCGTAACTCAATGCTAAGAAATAGACACATTTTATTCAAGTAACCCTGAATTTTTGCAAGTTTTATGTCCTTTCAAAGCAGCAGAATGGCAGAACAGCTCCGCCAGCCACTACTCACCTGCTCATACAGTTCACAGAGAAGATACACTGCCGGGAGATGATACGAGTCTTCCTTCAAAGCCTTCTCTAATAAACTCTTCCCTTTGCTAACCGTCAGTGAGTCTTTGACCAGAACAGATGCATATAACTGTGGGGAGAAAGATTGGTGACGCCTCAAAAATACTACAATGCTAAAATGCTCATCAAATCTCTCAAGTGGTTTAGAGGAAAGTTATCATAATACTTCTCCTTCAGCCTGAGACTTCTTGCATTTGTATAGCTTTAATTTCATTACTAGGATCCTTACTCATCTAAATTGTCTAGTACACAAATGGGGTACAGTATATTATCATCATTATTTTGAAAGAAACCACACAGAAAAAAAAAAGTTAATTCAAAACCTTTTCAAGTACACAGGCATATTTTTCCCCATTGAAATTATTTATTGTGATAGAAAAAAGAAAAGAATAAAAAAATAAAGCCACATTAGCAGCTGAGAGATTAAAGAAAAGTGTGTTTTTTAATTCCCCTCTTATTTCCAGATTGTTTAGAAACCAGACAACTTGTACTCACAGTGAGGGCACGTGGAGTTTGTCCTAACAGTTTACAGGTATTGCTGGCTATGGCTACGGCTTCCCTGGATCGATGCATGGCAAGGTAACAGTCAACTAACCCCTGCACACACATCACCAGGAGGAAAAGAGGCATTAGATTGACAAATGCAAGAATATATCATTGTCACAGTCAGCTTAATTAATAGTTTTCCCATTTTCTTGCTTGCACATACAAGTGATTCCCATAAAGAGCATACAGGAGTGCTTTCTCTTCACTCTCCGTGGCCAAAGGTGACAAAAAAAGTGGCGTGAATGAGTGTAGAAGAGAAAAATAGTGTATCTTGTCTTAGCTACCCCTTCTTTTTTATGTAGACACTATTAGTATGTGCATGTGTAAGACTAATGTTGCCACTTGGAAGAAAACCTTGAGAAGATCTTACTTTATGTGGTTCAAATCGATGTGGAGCGATCTGCATTGCTTCTCTAAAGTGCATAACGGCTTCCTGCAGCTTCTTCAGTTCCAGGAGTAATGTTCCTTTCAGCAGCAAACCTTCAATACTGCGAGGGTTGATTGAGCACGCCTGAAAAACAAAATATACAATAATTCACTGCAGCAAACCTCATAAAACAGGAATTATTATGTCTTGTTTAGTTCATCTTCATTATCTCTCCAATATCCTTTACTTAGTTCAAGTCTGATGGAAATTTTACTTGTTTGAATTTAACCAAGGCCTTTTCAAACCCCTATTCTGCCCACCTTCCACATGCAAGAGTTAACCAGTACTTTCAATCATTCATCCTACATTGTGAAACTCCCTACCTGTCTTTTTTTGTATTTCTGTCTTCCTATGACCTGAACTCACTTAAGAGGGAGGTTTCAAGATACCTATCCCTTTCTTTTGGCTAACTCTTGAACCTGCAAGGGGACTGGCAAATAAGAGAGCCTTTTCTTTCATTACTCTCTTTGTTACCCTAAGCCATCTTTCCCCTCATGATAAAAAGAAAATACCGAAGACTGGGAATCAAACAGAAGCAACCCACTACCTTATGAGCAAAATAAATAGCCTTGGTGGTGCGTTTACTGAGCTGGCAATAGTAGCCCATGGTGATCCAAGGCTGGGGGGCCGTGTCTGTCACTGCTGTGGTGGACATGGCAAGCTCCTCCAGCTCACGGTTCCTCTTCTCAACAGCCAGGAGACACGCCAGCAGGTCTGTTCCCCGCAGATTCAGGTGGTTGAGAACGTGAGCCTGTGTGGGGAAAACTACTTGATATTTTGTGTACTTGTGGTAGATATGCAAAGTTTAGGAGGCAGGGAACAGAGGAACAGAAGTAATTAAGACTCATACATGGCACTAATCACTCATTCCAGAGAAGTAGTGGAGGAAAGATTGGAAAGGAGTTCAATAGAGACCTGGAACCAATGGGAAGCCTAAAGATTGAAAAGGAAAGACAGAATGAGATTAAAGGAACACAATGAAGGTAGAGGAAGATGCAACATACAATAACAATAACAGGAAAACCCACAGATGGCAACGTAACACAGGGGAAACAGTAATATTTGTACTCTTACCCTTTGTAGGTAGGTAAGTGCATTCTTGGAGTCCCCAGCTAGGTAATACGTTTCCCCTAAGGTAGCCAGAATATCTACGTTGCGACTGAGGGCAGAGTTCTCCTCCAGGTGCTTGAAGGAACTGATGGCATTAGTATAGTCTCTACTGTGTAAGTATGCGTGTCCTTTCACCCACATTGACAACCTGGAATAGTTAAAAACACTGTCAGGAAAAATGCAATTGTACTAAGACTAAAGAAACAGTGTTGCCATTATTACATTCATCATACCTGCCTTTCAGTACCTAAATAACACTAAATAACACACACATAAACTGCAAATATTAGAAAAGACGGTGTTATTATAATGCACATCAAGGAAAAAAATTACTTATAAATCACTATCAGGAAAATAACAATCTGCTATTTTGCTTCTAAATAAGGACCATTGACTGACTGTGAGATAGAAAGCCAACCCACAAACAGTGTCAACAGAGAACCTCACCACTCAGTCCCAGCACAGTTCCCATGTATGTTGATCATGAGGGAGGCAACTTCAGCGCCCCTCACGCCCAGACTCAGCAACTCCTGGACAGCTTCTAAGGCCAGCGGACACTCCTAAAGACACAAAAGTACTCACATCACTCCCTATCCACTGTGCTTCTTCTAACTCACTGTATTTAGCTAGAGAGAGAGAGAGAGAGTGTGCAAGGGAGAAAATCCACTTCTATCACATACTTTTATAGAAGAAAAAGGCAAAGAAAGACATAAAATAACACTAAAACACTAGATTAATCCAGTAACTTGTGCTATCACCTTCAGACACACACACACACACACACACACACACACACACACACACACACACACATACACACACACGCACACACACACACAATTTTTTTTAAGTAGGAGAGGGAAAGCTGGCCAAGGAAAAGAAAAAAAACAAAAAAACAATGGAAATAAAGAGTCCACTAATTTGCCAGTCCCCTGAAAGTTACCTTGAGCACTTCCTTGTACGCTGTGATGGCAGGACGCTCCATCCCCACCTGCTGGTAGAGGCGTCCCATTCGCATGTTGACCTTTGGGGTGCGGTGGCGCTGCGGGATGGACTCCAGCACAGTGAGGGCCTGGCTGTACTGACGCACTGCCATGTTGCACTCCGCCATGGCATACTTTACATCTGCGTGTCCCGGGAGTCAGTCAGTGTCTCATAACATTGGCTCACTTTCCATAAACTAAAGTGTTCAGTCAGTAATCATGGAACAAACTCAATAATTTTGGAACAGACTCATTAATTATATTGTTAGTGCTCAGACATTGGGAAGCTTTAAAAGAAGATTTTCTCCACTGGCAAACAATACAAACCATAAAGAAGAATAAACAACTGACGCTCTCACCAATCTCTGTCAGTCCCTCCTTGAACATGTCAGCTGTCTTAGCCACCTTTGTCTTGGCCGCTGCCTTGGCATACTGCAGGGCCTCCTTCAGTGTGGCCTCGGCCCTCCTGTACTCCCCCAGGCTCTGCAGCGCCCGTCCAACATACACAAGGGTCTGGTAACGCACAGCCGGCAGCAGGTAACTCTCAGGCTGGTTTTCTGCTACGGACAGCACCAGACTGCCCTGTGGTGGACACTCATTACTTCACTGTGCTATAATGTGCCTTTCATATTTCTTACACAAAAAGTAATAGGATTCTAAAGCCATAGAGGTGTGCCATGATATAATCCCTGTATTAAGACAACTTAGGTTAGGCTAGGTTAGGTTTAGTTAAAATCCATCAATGGTTATGTATGTGTAGGATATGAAAATTCCTGCATTGTTAGGTTAGGTTAGCTTAGGTTAGAATGCATCAATGATTGTACATGCATAGAACACCACCCAAATCCCTGCATTAAGTTAGGTTTGGCATTAGTTTATGTTACGTTTAGTTACAATGTACCAATGGTTGTATATATATGCACTGAATACAAAAATCCCTGCATTAAGTTAGTTTAGGTTAGACTTAGTCACAATGTACCAATGGTTGCACATGTGTAGAACAGAAAAATCACTGCATTAAGTTAGTTGTGTCATATAAACCTAACTTAACCTTTTCTTTGTTTCTCGGCACACCTTTCCTCAACACACTACTGGTAAAACTACATGGTTGGACCTCCCCCTTTTCTTCCCCCCCTCCCACCACCCTCAGCAAGCTTGGAGGGACTGTGGGGAGG
This sequence comes from Callinectes sapidus, assembly GCA_020233015.1. Lineage (NCBI taxonomy): Eukaryota > Metazoa > Arthropoda > Malacostraca > Decapoda > Portunidae > Callinectes > Callinectes sapidus. Next base: position 3,221,587 of record CM035204.1, read on the forward strand.
TGGGGACTTTAGGGAAGGACAAGACAAATGATAGATGGCAATTGGGAATACTCTAAGGACATAATATACCACTTAGGGGGAAACTTTTGGGAAAATAGCAATCAGGGAAAAATCGAAGGACAAAATACACTAAACCTAACCTAATGTAATATGAAATAGCACTACAATACCTGTCTAATCACTGTGGCCCTAAAGAAACCGTCCCCATACTTAAAAACACCCCATGATGTTCTGCAGTACGCACTCTATCAACTTGTATGTCTTTTAACTGACTAGGGAGGAAGTCCAACGCTAGATTAACACCACTAACCAATCAGATATTCCCTCTTTATAAACATCCATCTAAAAAACTAAATAAATAAAAAAAAACTACAATGGTACTACACAATCTATTACAAAAAAAAAGTATACTAATAACGTAACCCTCGCATAATAACACTAACATCACTTCAATACCACAAAAAAACACGCCATCCAAAAAAAGCGTAAAAACTACAAAGGAACTAAAAAACCTATTACAAAAAAAAAGTATACTAATAACGAAAACCTCGCATAATAACACAAACATCACTTCAATATCACAATAAATAAATAAATAAATAAATAAACCCCCTCCCAACAAGCTTACCAGAGCAATGAGGTTTGAGTGCAAGCCATTATCGTGAAGCAATTTGATCTGCTCGAAGAGATACATGGCGTCTGTTTTTCCTTTTGTGCCTTTTCTTCCCAGGGTAGTGTGTTCTGTAAGCCTTCCTCTCAATGGGTGTGCTGTGCTGTTGCTGTTGCTGTTGCTGTTGCTGTGCTGTTGCTGTGTTTCTTTCCTGTTCCTCCTGTGACTGCCGCTGCCTCAGTCGGGTTTGTTGATGTTCAGTTTCAGTTCAGTTGAGATTTGCTTGCGAGTTTTGTCTGTCTTTCCAACGGCACACTTTTCTGTTACCATAAGTTGTGTGAGCCTCTTGTACTTTAAGGGTTATCGAAGTAAAAGTGCTTGTAGAATATAAAAATGGTAGAATTTTTGCAGTGTTGGTTGCTAATGACATATCTAGGGCTTTAACAATATTATGGAGGATTTGGTTATGTTTTTCTATGGTGGTGCTCTGAAAACTTTTAAGTCAAACGGTAAAAGAGAACATAATCATTAGAAAATAAAGAAGGCTGGAGGTGGCTGTAATACAAGGCTCTCAGAATACATTATTGGAATTATATTAGATGATGATGATGGAAGTGATATTAGTAATGGGAATGTCTCTCTCTTTATCTCTTTCCTTATCTCTCCAGCATACTTGAAAAGGAGACACATACACATAAAAAAAACTGAAAAATTGCAATACATATAAGGGAAGAAGAAGAAATAACAGAAGAGACACTGAAAAGGGAACCGTTGAAAAGTCACAAGCAAACTCGAGGGATCAACAAAACTGACTGACTGACTAACTTCCTTACTTATTTACTTACACTGGAAAGAAACACAATAATTCAGAGCTTAAATACAGGAAGGTAAACAGAAGCACCAGGACTGAAGGGACTTGTAGAGGGGTGACTAAGGAAAAGAGGTAAATAAGGGAGAACTATTAGAGTTAGTCATGGAAGTGAAATGTGTCATAATAGTCGTGTTTCCTTATTGATTTACAAGATTGAGGTGTGTGTGTTGTCAGTGTTATTTGGGAGGTTAGTGCCTGTTATTGAAGTAAGTTTAGGGGTAATGTTCCGTCAGCAATGTCTAATGTAACCACGTGTTCATTAATTTATTGTATATTTAATTCATTCCAGATCTTCACCTCTCATGCCATAGATATCATATTAACCTAACCAGTCTTAATGAAACACCTCAAAAACTATACTGCTGGACTTAAAACATCTTGAGTTTCTGCCACACTTCTGAGTGATATTATTACAGACATATATAGATTGAGGCTCCAGTTGTCAGTAGTGTGTGGGTTGTGGCGACCTTCAACATACTAATATATATACAGTCAAGTAGCAGAGTTTTTATAATAGTCTTTTTATTTTTTATTTTCTTCTTAATTACTTTTCATTTCAGTTTGGTAGGAGAGTTGAAATGACACTGTCTGGCTTGTATCTTGTGTATGTCCTGTTTTTTCTTCTCTCTCTCTCTCTCTCTCTCTCTCTCTCTCTCTCTCTCTCTCTCTCTCTCTCTCTCTGTCTCAACAATACACTGGTCCATTCATTTCATTACGTGTCACTCTTCAGGTACAGACAGTCACCATGGAGGAAGTCATCCAAAACAAGCGCATGAAATCGGAGCCCAGTCAGCTGAGGAAGAACACGGGGCTGGGGGCTCTCCTGGGGAACATCCGCACTTCAGGGGCGCCGAGAATTATCCAGGAGGAAGGGTGTGAGGTGATGGTGATAAGTGACGACAGCAATTCAAACTCCAGTCACGCCCCCAGCAACACAGGCGGCCACGGTACTAACACGACGACCAGCAACGCGGCAAACTACAACGGCTGCATTAGTAACGTCTTGCCCCCCGAGAGCCTTGCCAAGTTTGGAGTGGTGGCGGAGATTCACACTTTGCAAAACGGAACTAGTGCTCTTCAGACCAAAGAATTCGTGGTTGAAAAGATGGACATTCACAGACCGGGTGAAAGGACGCCAAAGAGAAGTGACAGGGAGCGGCGTGACAGTGCGAGTAGAAGTGTGTGTGAGGAAATAGTGATATCAGACGCGACAGAAAAGGAAGATTCAAGGGAGCTTGTCGAGGAAGATGAAATACCCGCGCCACCACCTAAATACAAGTTTGATAATCCACTCTTGGCTCTGAATTACATGGCAGAGTTCAAGATGCCTCATGATAATTTCACTAAGGGATGTAAATGGTTAGTACACACACCACCATGGATCTGTTGATAGTTGGTCTTCCTTTCATGTGAGAATCTTGGGAGAATGTATGATATTGTGTTCATGTGTTAGTTGTTTGTACCACATTGCAGGTCACTCATTCTATTGCTGTGCATGGTAAAAGACGTCTGTGCCCTGTACCCATCTTAGGCTTGTATTTTCAAACACTTCTGCACTTCACCTCCACTATTTCAAAAGGTTTTATTTAAATTGACAAATTTTTAAGGTGTTTTTATGGTTCAGAAGAAAGAGTGATAAGATTTCTACATTATTTACTTGAGAAACACTCTTTAAACTTCACTAATCATCTCTGTGGCCTTGGAATATAGTTGTGCTGAGAAAGCAAAAGATTTCTGAATACAACTTTAGCTCTTTACATATGTTTACTATTTATCTTGCTATAAACATTGAATTACCTCAAAATTTTCAGCTGTCAAAAGTTATTCTATTCACATCAATAGCACACTATGAGTTGATTTTCTTTCTTTTATAAAAAACTTTACACTTCTTGAGAACACATTTGGAGTACATTGTCAGGTTTACTTACTCTGAATTGTGTTCCATGTACGGCATCCCGCAGGTCTCCTGATGGGTCTTGTCTACTGGTGGCAGCTAACGACTCCAAGATCCGTCTGTTCAACCTTCCCACGCCGGTGGTTCAGGGACAGTTTCAGTGTGAGCTTCTTAGAATGTGTCAAGTTATCTTCTCTTAACCCCTTCACTACTGGGACACCTTTTCGCCTCACGTTTCTTGTGTGATTTGATCCTTTTATTGATGTTAGGAAGGATGTATGGTGGTCAGAAGATTAATGACTAGAGCCTGTACTGTTTTAAACCTTGCATGAGTTTCTGAAGTTATATACAATCTCCTATTAGTAACCAGAACAAATATAAAAACATTTATTATGGTAACTTATAGTTTAGTGTATTGAGATTTTAAGAGGTATTTAATTTTCAGTGATTTTACCTGAAACCTTTTAATTCAGCGTACCACAAGACTCTGAGGTGTTTAACTTTCCTCAGGTGAGTCCTGGTTTGCAGAGGAGGCTGAGAAATACACCAAGCCTGCAGTGACAGTCAGGGAGAAGGAGATTATGTATGATTACTGCTGGTACCCACTCATGCGCTCTGACATGCCGTCCTCCTGCTGGTAAGGCACTGTGTCTCACCACCACCTCTTGCCTGCACAGGAAACCAATTGGCCACAGCTGATACTAAAGAAAAATATTGACCACTGATTACTTTACACCATATTCAGAAACTTGTATGTACTACTGCACCTCCATTACTTTGAAAAGATTGAAAAGATTACTACATTTCTAATAGGAAAAACACTTAAGAATCCAACTAGTTATTTCTGTGATCTTGGGACATGTTCATGGTGCGAGAGGAGAGTGTTTCTAAATACACATCTTTGTCTCTAAGTGCAAGTCACATCAAATTTGTCCTGTCACATGGAAGGCCAGATTCTTGGGAGACTAAATGTATGATGTGGTACTTTCTTTCAGCTTTGCCACCACATGCAGAGACCATCCAATCCACTTATGGGATGCATGGGATGGCAACCTCATATGCAGCTATCACCCTTACAACCAGTGAGTACCTTCTGAGTTCTGCTTCAGCCCTAGTGTGAGTTTTACCATTCAGATTTAGTCATTTCACTGGTATACTGATCAAGAAGTATGTAAAATCCTTCCCATGACTGTTTCACTCTGGTTTCTGTTAGTCTCTGGAAGTCCTATCAATTGCCATCCAAAATGTGAGGGTAGGATTACTTTCTCTTCTGAATCAGGGACAAGAGACTGAAGAATTAATTTAGTGTGAATGCAAAAGTTATGTGCCTTATCTTCCCTACCCTTTTTTTTTGGGGGGAAGGCAACTTTGGTGTATGTATGTATAGATATATATGAAGTAAACTTACTCTCTGTACAACCTTTGATACTGTGAATGACTGAAGGTCCCTCAGATTAATCCCAGTAAGAGATAAGCTGACCATGATTGCCCTGCAGCCTGGATGAGATGGTGGCAGCGTACAGTGTAGAGTTCAATGTGGATGGCTCAAGGCTGGTGACTGGCTTCAACAAGTGCCTCCGTGCCTTCTACACTCAGCGGCCCGGCAGACTCTTTGACCACATAGAAGCAAAGAGTGAGTATTTCCTCTGCCTGATACAATGGTCATATGTCAGTAAGGTACATATTCAGTTTCCAAGGACCACAGAGATAACACATTCCTCTACTATCCTGTTTGAAATGTGTAATATATTAGTTAAGTCCATATTCTATTTCCAAAGGCATTAGTAATAATTTGTCAGGTTTACAGGTTTTTCTAATAGACTCTTAAATTTGTGCATCTTATTTTCAAGAGTCACAGAAATAGCTGGTTAGGTTTTATTTGTATGTCTGATATATTCCATTATTGTGCTCTGTTTAAAGGGAGAAATCATTGTTTCAGACCAACCAGGGATAATCTCCTGCATGAGTTTCAACCCTCAGCTGCCGTCTGTCTTTGCTGCGGGGAGTTACCTTGGCTCCATTGGTGAGACGAGAGGCACTTGTTGGCACCCTGCATAACTAAAACCTTGTCACATGATCACTGGGCAACATCTGCAGAAAAAAATACAAGGGGGAGGGCTGGGAGAATTCATATGGAGATTGCTAGGGGGAGGGAGGGGTGTAAGGTAGTGGTGTTGATATGAGGGGCACATAGGTTCTATAAATTCCATGGGGGGTTAATGCTGCTCTTGCCCTTGCCTGTAGATGTCCATAGTAGGCAAGTGTAGAGATTCAATATAAAAGAGGAGAATGCATGGAGACTGAACTGAACAATACTCAACAGGAAGACTGGCTGGCTAGAAATGTGCTTAGCCACCAGACTTCCCAGGTGATCATGTAATAAGGCCTTGTGTCACAGAAATACTTGATGAATGCTTTGATCTATTTCATTAATACCTCTCTCTCTCTCTCCTTTCAGGCCTCTATAATTTGGAGAGAAACAATCTGTTCTGCCGAATGGAAGGCAACATTGGTGGCGTCACACAGGTCAAGTTTTCCTCGTGTGGCACCAAGCTTTTCTCCGGCTCACGAAAGGTACGTTAATTGAAGTGTTGGCTACAATGGTGCAGACTGACAGCAGAGATCACAGTATCAGGGAATGCTGGTGGAAGTGTTAGTGTATTGTCTTCTCTCTACACTTCTATAGATAATGCAAGTTGATCAGTTAATAATATAATAAGAATTTTGACTATCTTTCAATATCTCTTAGTGTAGATCCCTTTCAGGTGTCACATTGCTATTTTGTAATACTTGCTGTGTTTTGTATTAATTGTATATATTGTTTAAGTGTGTCTCCTTCCTGTAGAATAATGAGATCCTGTGCTGGGACATCAGGAACCCCGGGAAGCTGCTTTGTGGCTACGGCAGGGAAGTCTCAACAAGCCAGAGAATATACTTTGATGTGGAGCAACACTACACCAGGTTCCTTGTTTCTGGCAAGTACTGATGTCCTCTTTCTTGTGCTTTGTAAGAAATATGCTAAATTCCTCACAAGTTACATTTGATCTTGTATATATATCACATCCCACAACTGTCTTGATTTCCATTTCTTAATATAGATATCTTTTGTTGAAGTCAATATTTTTTTCCAGGAGACACAAGAGGGTGTGTGTTGAAATGGGATCTGGAGGATGACCAGGAGGCTGATGGAAGTGTCACCAAAGAACCCACATCAATATTCACAGCTCACAAGGACTGTACCAATGGAGTAAGGTAAGTAAATGGCCAGTTTCCCCTTACAATTAAAATGCTAACTTATGTACACTTCACTCTACCATATTGAGCACTTTTTTTTCATGTAAGAGGAGAAAACTGACCAGGAGCAACAAAAATAATAAAATCTTAAAGTCCCAGTGTAATATCTCATTTACTCTTCTCTCCTCAGCATCCATCCGTACTGCCCACTCCTTGCCACCAGTTCAGGACAACGACACTTCCCAGAGCCCGTGTCAGAGTACGATATGGACTCCTGCTCGGAAAGTGAAGAGCCAAAGATTTTGTTCACCAGGAGCAAAGCGCTTCCTGAGAACACCGTCAAATTGTGGTGGCTCGGGGAGGGATAAATTTGAACTTTTTTAGCATTAATAAAGTGTTTTGTATTACTTAAACTTATTATAATACGTATAATACTTGTCACTAAGATTGTCGCTGTGTAGGACCGGACACCGTTTGCAAAATAAACATATTGGCAAGTGATGTGACTTTTTAGCCTATCAAGCTTCAACTCCTTTCTTGCCACCATGTATGAGGCTCCACTCCTTTGCATCTTCCTTTGTAACTCCCACCCTTTGTTATTCTAAGTATTTCTAACACAATTCTATCCCTCCATCTCACTCTCAGTCTTCCCTCAGTAGGTTTGCTATAAACTGACCCATCTACATCTATATTCAAAGTAACAATCTTTTCAGTTACTTTTTACATGGAAAAAATATGGTTGCATTAGTCTTCCATCCAAATCATAGTGTACACCTTCCGATACAGCACAAAGTATATCAAAATCTTGGCTGCAAATAAAATACACAACCAAACACTTCACTTTTTAATAATACTATATGAAAACAACATTTAGAGCTTCTATGTGTAAGGTTCACCAACACAGTCATAACAATAAACACATCTTACCACCAATGCCCACGTCAGTCTGAGTCTAAGCCGTCCACCTCATCCTCGTCTCCCCCCATGGCTCTCCAGAACGCCACGGCCACCTTCTCAGCATAGTCCCTGCGCTGTGTTGGGGGGAGGGAGGCGGCTGTCTTCTTCAGGTGTTCAAAGCTGGAGAATAAGTTTTCAAAGCTGCCGTCCTCTCCACTCATGCAGTCTTGAAGCACAGACGGGTCCAGAACGTTGTCTGAAATATACATAAGTTCTTGTCTTCATATCCATGGTGAAGGTACAGAATTAAACATATCCTCCAATATCTTCCTTTTCCACCATCCTTCTCATTCCCAGTCCCATCAACAGAATTGCGGCTAAAACTTCAATAAAGGTCTTTTTATATAGAGAGGAGTACTGGCTGAGGGCAACAAAAAAGTGAAAGAAAACAGAATCTACTAAGGCTGCTTTTACACAAACAAAATACAAAAACAGCCAGAGAGATAAAGTTTACCAGAAAAAGGGAAAGAAATGACTGTGAGTACTAATTAACTTTTGCACTGGTGAGGCAGACAAACCTATGAAGGCTTCTGTATAGACGAGAAAAGACAAATCTGACGTAAACACTCACCTAAACCTTGGCCTGGAATATCTGCAGTGTCTTCTTCCCCCAGATGGAGATCATTGAGTTGTGTGTACAGGACCTCCTCTGTATCGTGTGGGCTGCTGTTACTTCGGTCCTCCTGTGACGATACTGACTGCAGCACAGCACTCAGCGTGTTTCCTTGGCTGTCTGGAATTAAAGTTAAAGTTTGTTGGTTTTAGTTCCAATATCCACCACATGATGCTCTCCAGAATGTTACCAAGCCAGTCGGTCAGTCAGTCAGTCAGTTGGCTAATGAATCAATGAGTTATCAGTCAATTAATCAATCACTCAGCCAGCCAGTCAGTCCATTAAGAGTCACACAGTGGGCTACCTTTCATCTCCAGGTTGGACCAGGTACAAGCGTGCAGGGCCTGGGAGATGCGCTTGAACCCCCACGACTCACGGAAGTCATCCTCCTCTGGGTCAGGCTGGGGCTGGTGTGGCTGCAGCTCCACCAACTCCCACCCATTGCTGATGCACCACTGCTGACCTACAGAGATTCCATTTATTCTATCATTACTGAAGTTCTACAGACTGTTTCTTCAGATAAGACGGTAGAACTCTTATCCCATACACTATGTACATATACAAATACACTCCCACACACCCTGCAATTCAGTTTCCCCCCTTAATCCTGTCACATGTTACTCCTCATCACTAGAGGTACTGGAGCCTGGAATGAGATGGTGTATGGTGATGGTATGGATCTCTAGGTGGTCAGGAGAGTTTGGAAGCACTGAACTAGAGCCAAATGAACACAGTCCCTGATAAATACACCAGGTCCTGTCTCAGCACACCTGTGAGGGCTGAGAGGGCAGCAGTGTTGTCATCATCGCCCAGAGAGTCACACACCAACAGCTGCACGTCGGGTTCAAAGTCTCCAATTTTTTCAACTAAATTATTAATTCTCTCCAAAACATCATTCTGAAAATAACATTACCTTTATTATCAATATGATAATATGTGTATACACACACGCACACACACACACACAGTAAACGATTATGCACATGTGTGTCTGCAGAATGAATTTCAAGGTAAAGTGGCTTAATGTTCACCTCAGAGTCATAGGTTTGTGTTTTATCACCGGAGTATAAGACGACCCCTCCATTTAGGAGTCTCAAAATTGGCAAAAAAAGTCGTCTGCCACTGTACTAACCTGTGTAGCATCACAGTAAATGAGACAAGCCTCCCCGTGCTCCATGATCCACGGCAAACACTGCTCCGGCTGCGAGATGTTAGCCAGCTGGACAGTGGCTGTGTAGTACTTGTTCTCCACCCACCACTCCCAACACTCCACGCCATCTGCCACTCTGCTGGGCTCTGGCAGGCATTCTTTGTCCAAAATACCTGAACAACGGTAATTACATATTATATAAATATTTTCATGCTAGAGGCACTGGCCAAGGGCAACAAAAAAACAAATGTAAAAAATCACATAATGCCAGAATCAGTTAAATTAGTATTCAGTTCATGTTAGGTTAGTTTTAGAGGACAGTTAGCTTCAATTGGATTTGTTTTGGTTTAGTTAGTCGAGGACTCAAAAATTAACCAAATTTCGCATTTCCAAAAACGTCTAAGGAGAAAAGCGACCACATTTGATATAGGAGGGACCGCTTGTCAATCTAACCCTTTATATGACACTACACACTTATCAAACAGTAACACCTCTTTAATAACACCCGTCAAATGAAGCCCTCCACTCACTACACACACCTAAACAACAGATCCGCAGACTGACACATTGACAGTCTACATCAGCGCGACTCCCTCCCATCACTTCTATTCACTATTTCCCACACTATCTTGACCCCCTTACCTTTCACGATGTCGCGGCCGTCCTTCCCCGGGGTGGAGAGGATGACGAGGCAGGGCGTGGGCGTCATGGCAGGGGCGGCAGAGGGCAGTGACAGGTGGCAGAGGGAGGGCCAGCCAGGGGGCGTGAGGCACAGCTGTTTACTGTTTACACTCCGCAGTGGTGCCAACTCCGCGGCGCCCCCCCTTCCCCCCCTCACTCTCTCTCTCTCTCTCTCCGCTTTACTATTTCTTATCTTTCTCGTATATTCCTTCGCTTATCATCTTTTCTATTTTTTACCTCCTTTTATCCTTTTATAGCATATTGCACACACACACACACACACACACACACACACACACTCTCTCTCTCTCTCTCTCTCATAAACTACATTGGGATTGCCATGAACTATGAAAATTTCCAGGCACCTTCATTAACTCCTGAAATAATAATGGAAAACATGCATATTATTAATATTTGTTTTACCTTTGTTGCAGTAGAAAGGTCACAAGGCCACAAGAAGCAAATAATAATCAAAACTGCCTCTGCCAATGCTGATTAATGTAACAAGAATAATCAAAGTGTGTGTCTGTCAGTCGATCTCTTTTCTTGTATGGCAAAAAAGCAAAAAAAACGGCCACACATGATTATAAAAAAGAATAACCAACCATAATAGTATATAGTTTTATATTTTGTCTTTTAAAACAACATATTTAAATATCTGAAAACAACTTTAATCAAAACATTACCTTAACAGCTACAGTCTTGCATCACAGATTTTAGTTTCCTCATTATAAATAGTTTGACAAGTGGTATGTGTGTGTGTGTGTGTTCTTCATTCACCATGGCAGAACTAACAGGCCACACTTCCCAATACCTAAATACTCCTATGAGAAAAAAAAAAAATTTATAAAACTTTACTTAACAAACAGATCAGGAAACTCTGGTCCTTTAGCAGCATCTGAGACACTCCCTCCCTCTCACCCTGCTAACCTTCACTACCTCCCATTACTAACACCACTTACTCCTCTCCCTGGGCACCCATTACTTCACATTTCTCTCTCTCTGGACACCACTACTTCCCATATCTTCTCTCTGGACTCCCATCACTTCCCATCTCTCTCTCTCTCTCTCTCTGGACACCATCACTTCTCATCTCTCTCTCTCTCTCTCTGAAGTTCCATTACCAGGCTGATATGTTTACCTATTTACACCACCTCAGTTATTGTTTGTGAAGTGAATGTCCAGAATATAGGAAAGCTGTACTGTACATGTTTCTAATACTTATCCAGACTGATTTCCACCTCATATAACAGTAGGCAAGATATGGCTTTCACACATCACTATTGTTTCCTCCCATTAACCTCTCTTACTAATGGGAAATAACCTGGGATAAATCTACATGATGGAAATACAAAATTGTGTGTGTGTTTTTCATATCGAAACAGTTCACTGGTTTTTCCGTTACAACACACTTACTGCCTCACACCACCACTCACTTCACTGCTTCCCTCAGCACACCACCTCCACACAGCAACCACTTCAAGACCACCTCACCTCACCTCACCACACATCACCACACCACACCACTCATTACAGACCTGCTTCCACATCACTCTTTCTTGCCCCTTCACTTCATTCCATAAAATCATTCTTTTAAAAAAACCTATTCCTGTAAATCTGAAAATTCTGTTATATATTGTGTAATTAATTTAATTACACGCCATTACAAAGAATACTTTGAATTACAGCTCATACTTTGGTACATCCCATCCATGGACATTTCACCTCAATGACGATTGTACTCTAGAGGGAGTTACAATGGCGCTCAAAGACTTCCTGCCTCACAGCTGGTGTCCCTCCACCGGCTGTGCTGCAGCTCCCAGGCGCAGGAATGCTTCACTTTAGCAAAGTTGCTACAGATTGGCCTGGCCACTCAGGGAAGTGGCTGGAATACAGTCATCATAAATAGCTATTCTGGGTAATCTTCAAGCCAAACACATTGTAACTGTTGTGCTGACGGTGCACACAAAACTGTGGACTTCAGTGTGGTACAAATCACTCACAAGCTCAAATTTGCATAGACTTACAAACAATGCAAGTGAAATATAACAACAGCACTTTCACCAGATCAAATTACAACACACCATCATTCTGCACCTGCTTACAAACAAAGCAACAAATCCGAAGGAGAAAAAACAAATAAACTATGTACAATATCTCCAATCGAGTCCTATAAAAGATTTAAATTATGCAGCACCTTACAAACACACTTCATTAACTCTTGAACAGCGATGACAGTAGTGCCGAGACTTCCTCTTGAGACGGACACCCAATTATTGTTCTGTCCTCCTCGCTGTAATTACCGGCGATGACGTCCACCAGTTTGGCAAAGGAGGTGAGGACATTTGTGCGGACAGGCTTGAACAGGATGAATTCTGTGTCTCGGTTGGCTAAGTAGAGCTGCATGCTGCGCTGGATGTTGGGAAGGTGAGTGCGGATGTTCTTGAGACAGGTACTCACCACATCGGCAGTCTGGGTAGAGAAATGCAATGTCACTCTCCTGTTATCCAACTTTCACTCTCCTCTGTCTCTCTACTGCCACTCAAATAATATTCCATGGCAAGTTTTTTGAGTCTGTAGTGAATTAAAATGGAAAATCATAGCTCATAGAAAGGAAGAGGAAGAAGAACTGAAAGGAAACAAGAACGAATGCCAAGAGAACACTAAGGTAAGAGAAGAGAAGAAAATATAACACCAAATATCTTACTCCCTCTGGCATTATGAAGGGACACTAGAAGACTAAAAGGTGGAAGAACTGAAAAGGCTACATAAGACACAAGAACAATAAGTAAAAAATGAAAAAAAATAACAATAATCTTACTTTCTCTGGCACAGCGAAGGGTTGGTTCTTGAGTATGATGGGCTTGACGTTTTCATCGCGGTTCATCTGCAGTATGACCTCCGCCTTGGCCAGGAAGACGGTGATGGGGCCGGAAAGTGTCTCTGTACAGGTGAGGATCAGAAGCTCACACAATTTCTTCAGTCGGTTATCTAGATCCCTCTTGGAGTCCAGCCTTTGTTCTGTCACCTGTGTAAAGATTGGGTTGTTGTCGTTGTTCATGATCAGATATGCTGTGTAATCTTAATGGTTCAACTGAGGACAATAAAAACACTTACTTGTGGTGTTCCCTCCACAATGAACTCCAGCAGGGCATTATTGGATGATAAGGAGAATAGCCGCCCTCTCTTCTGCACCAGGCCCAGCGCAGCCGTCCGCACCTTGCTCCAGTCCAGACTTGTCTCGTGCAAACACGCATCAACCTGTGCAGCGTTGCCAGAACCACACATCAGCACAAGGTAAAGAGGAGACAGGGGAGAATTTTTACATGTCGCTGAATATAAGAGAGAAGGAACTGCCTCTATATAATCAATAAAGAAACTTTTACTAATGTTTTTACTGTATCTTTACTTACCAAGATGTAAAGGAGAAAACTACATAAAAACACAAAGTACATACTGATTTAAGCAAGTGTAAAAAATTCCCCAAAACTAAGACATGATAAAAGAAAAAAACAAAAAATTCAGTAACAATCCTCTCTCCACATGAACCAAAGCTATATTTCCATCATCACCAGTCAACTAACCTGGAAAGGCGCCATTTGTTCCCTAAGAATGAGGAGATGCTTGATTTCAAAGAGCTGAGCGTCCAGAGATGAGGAAGTCTTGCTGATGGAGGCCGACGCTCTGCTCAGACTCTGCATGCAAGCCGATAGGGCCTCCAGTGACACACCCTGCGCCACACACTCATTAGGCTCAGTGGATCAGTGCAAATATAGTGATGGAGAGTCAATGGTGATGTGTCTGTCTAATTGTATTGTGTTATATGGTTTCATTCAGTTTAAGTGTTTATGTGATGGATGTTTCTTGCACACACACTAATATAACAATCCATTTAGGGGCTTCATTGCTATAGAGACAGCTAAGTGTGCCAATATTTTTATCTATATGTGTAAAAATGGATACTTCTTTATTTGAACCAATGGCAACTTTGTAACTTCCACTTGACTTGAGCCTCACCTGGAATATGCTCCTGTCCACACACCGGTACAGCTTGAAAAGGCACATGAGGGTACGGCGGACTGTTGGGTACCACATGCCGTGCAGGTCTGCTGGGGACGTGCCCACTCGAGAGAACCTTTCCTCCGCCGCGCCAGTTATGTTGGCGACCTCCTCACTTGTGGCAGATCTGAAGGACGCATCAATAAGAAAAGGATTAAAAGAAAGAAAAGAATTAACTAAGAGAAGATAACTAAATAATTTGTCTCTTTTTTCAATCTAGGAAAGAAAACAACCAAGTATTTTGTCTCTTCCCCCTCTCTCTTTTTAACCAAAGAGAAGAGACGGGAACTAAGATATTTTGTCTCTCTCTCTTTCTTGCTCTCTCATTCAACCAAGTAGTAAACAGGAAAAGTCAAGAGTGATAGAAACAAACCTAATGGAAGACATAGATGAGACGGAGGCATTACGGGAGTGCATCTGTTTCCGCTGGCTCGCTAAACTCTCGGCAATGCTTTCCATCATCTGGAGTTTGCTGGGGTAGGCCAAGTCTCCAGGTGATGGGGAGAAGTTGGCAATGTCTGTCTGGACGTAGATGTGGGCACGGTACACCAGCCGCTCCTGTGAGTCCTCCAGCATCTGGTGCACTACAGAGGTGAGTGGAGCAAGCTGTGTGGGGTTGTTCTGTAGGTGCTCCTCAATCATCCTGGAAATAAAACATCACCTTTTTTTTCTTGCACATCATTCATCCTGGAAATACACCAATTTTTTCTTGCTTCTTAAAACCTATTGACAGTTGGACTCATGAACTTACCCTCTCCTGAGAATATTGCATAGCTCGGACAGTGTTTCTAGGTGGTCAATGTGGATGATGAGTGGCCGCAGCACATCGTAGAGCCCCGTGCACAGCGACTGTAGGAAGGCGTCCAGCTCGGGGGTGGTGGTGGAGAAGAACTGCAACACAAACCAAAGCTTGAGAATATCAACTTGTATATCCATTGAATATATAAAATGTGATGATTAATGGAGCAGAAATATATGAGCTTTAGTGGTATGTGTGCAGATTGCAAGACACAAGGGCATGGATCCCGCCGCACCTGGTGGAAGAGTGCGTGCTCGTCCTCACACACGTGCACCAGGAAGGCACAGCCGCTGCGCACCAAGGAGCAGTAGTCGCGCTGGTACTGCTGCGACAACTGGGCCACCGCGTCAGTCACACACGGCCCCAGCAGCCTGTTTCTCTGTGCAAAGTAACACTGGTGGCAATCACTCAGCAGGTTAGTGTACTCTGGGCTGTTCTCGACCCTGTCCTCGATCTCCGCCATGAGGGACTTGATTCGAGGCGCGTTAGTCCTAAACTTTCCATAATACAGCACGGCGGCATTGTCTGTGGTGGGTTTCTCCATGCCAGGCTTTGGTATGACTTGCTGTGTGGCGCTTTCTAGCGATTTTGTCACGTACGTTTTCACCATGCCCAGCGCTCGACTCAGGCAGTGTTTGTACTTGGCGAGGTACAGTGATGACTCCTGGAATGTCATGTTGGTGTTCATGTAGCTGATGCACTCGTCTATCTTGGCCAGCAGGGGAATGAAGCCCTCACTGGTCACCTGGAATGCTGGAGAGTTGAGTTTCTGGCTTATCTTGTCGATCTCCTTGAAGTACGTCAGTTTGCTCTCAATGGTGTCGGCCTTGTTGGCGAGCCTGGTCTGCTCCGCCAGCAAGTGTTCACAGTCGGTGTGCAGTGCGCTGGTCTTGTTGGAGACACTTGTGTACTGAAGAGAAAACAAATGCTCAATAAGTAACCACTTGAAAAGCTGTAGAAAATCAACAAATAATAAGCAGAATAGATATGAAAATGCATCCCAGTACTGAAGGGTTAATTATTGTGGTGTTATTCTGTACTCTGCCAAACAGAATCAAAACATTCTCTTCCCTGTATAAACGACGACAAAAATAAACAAATAAATAAGAGAATCCACAGCTTTAGGAAAATTAATGTTGGACTCTGTAACATGAAAGTCAAAAGTGTACCTGAGATGAGAGTTGCTGTAGGTTAGCCAGTGCCTCGTCCAGCTGAGCCAGGAGGGTGTGGCACTCAGCTCGGTGGCTCTCCAGTTGGTTGACATAGTCCCGGTATGGTGTGTCCTGCTCATCACACATCTCCCCCTCCACTCCAGCGAACCACGTGAGGAACTGGTGGGTGGAGAAGGCTGGTAATGCAAGAGGTGGTGTGGTGGAGGGATAAGTGTGTGGTTAGCGGGAAGTGGTATATCAGTATCTGGAAAGGGAGTGCATGGCAGGAACTTAAAGGGAATCTAGCATACTTGGAATCTTTGACAGTTGGAATACTTAACAGGTAACTTAGAATACTGACAGGAACTTGGAATTTTTGACAGTTGGAATACTTAACAGGTAACTTAGAATATTGACAGGAACTTGGAATCTTTAACAGTTGGAATACTTAACAGGTAACTTGGAATACTGACAGGAACTTGGAATACTGACAGGAACTTGGAATCTTTGACAGTTGGAATACTTAACAGGTAACGTAGAATACTGACAGGAACTTGGAATCTTTGACAATTGGAATACTTAACCGGCAACTTGGAATACTGACAGGAACTTGGAATCTCTGACAGTTGGAATACTTAAAAGGTAACTCGGAATACTGACAGGAACTTGGAATCTTTGACAGTTGGAATACTTAACCGGCAACTCGGAATACTGACAGGAACTTGGAATCTCTGACAGTTGGAATACTTAACCGGTAAACACACGCACTTAAACACACGCACAAACACACACACGAGACACAACACGTAACTGACCTGCTGGCTGGACTCAATCTTGACCTCCCCGAGCTTGAGGGCAGCGAGACTATCATGAAGCCGGTGTTTGGCCAGGTCTGGGGTGCCTTCCTTGCCCTCCCCGCCCCCCTTCTCCCCTTCCTCTCCCTCCTCTCCCTGGGGCAGCGGACGCCACTCACTCCCCGCCGTCACCTCTATGATGGAGTCTCGTTCCCGCGGCGTGAGGGGGGCCAAGGGTGAGCTGTCATCCTCCCAGTTTGACAGGTTTTCCCGGACCCGGCCAATGTTTACATCTGCCACGTCTTCCATCTTTACTGTGGCGGCTGTGCGGGTTTGCAACGGCGCACCTTTATTTTGGTCTTTGTTTTTTTCATATATTTTGCTTCCTTTTTTCCTATTTTATCTTGTTTTTCCTTATATTGTGATTTTATGGTTGATTTTTTTAACTTTTTCGGTACAGGTTCTTTTATTTTTGGTTCATCGGTTCGTGTGAAATCGGTTCCCTTATCAATGATCTATCTTGATTTTATCTATTATGATTGATTTCTACTATTATGTGTATCTATTTGAACTAAGGCAAACAAATTGACAGCATACCTTGTTTTGGTATGTGCTTTTCCTTTTATTCAGCTCCTTTTCTCTTATTTCACCCTTTCCTCACAATAGAATTAGATGAAATCCTTCTAATTTACAAGATCCATTGAAACAGTAGGTCTGGTGTTGCCATGGTGTCTTAATGCCTCTATCCAGCAAGTTGTGGTTTGGAAGGAACCGATCAGCAGCACGGTGAATTGCTTACGTAGCAGGAAAAATATATTGGAAAGGAGAACCACAAGGAAAGTAATGCATTTATATATGAGCTACATTCTGAAACACCGAAAAGGATCTTATTGAAGTGATATGGGGTTTTCAAGAGTTCTCTATTATTCCGGTGACAAATAAACATGATTCCTACATTAACCTATGTTTTTATTATTATTTCTGGTTCTCTCGTGGCTCCTGACCTAAGAACTTTGCTATTATCCTCGTATAATCACTATACCACTTAAATACTTCTATCAGCTCCCCTCTTAAACGCTCTTGAAAGACTGGCTAATCATCTCTATGGTCTTTGAAGATGGTCGTGGTGAGGGAGCAAAGCGTATTCTGTAATACTTTTGCCACGCACCTCCTCTAGCTATTTCAAAAGGGTGTAGACAGCTTTTTCAATATGTATTAGTGGTTTTGCTGATGCATTAACATGGTTTGTACAGTATTGTAAGGAGAAGGTCTTAGGGATATGGCTTATTTGAAAGTTATCTCCTCTGTGTCCTTTGAAAAAACAATCTTGGTGAGAGGGCAAAGCGTGTCTAAATACCAGTCAAACATCGCTTTTACGCACTACTGCATCGCCACACAATAAGGATGTCGTTGGTTCCCCCATCTGATCAATACCTCATTATCTGATGAAATAGAAGCATATCCATTAGCAACCTTGAGCAGCAATATATCATTATCGACCACCATAAGCTTTCCCTCATTCTACCGCCGCAGCCAAGTCACCTCATTGCGCCAGGCGTCAGTGTGGGACAGCTTTCTCAATCGCACCACCGTCTTACCCCCGCTGCTTTTGACAGACTCAAGTGGAAGTTACTGAGGTTTCCAGGAGAGCATTTCTATGGTTTTAATGATAGTTAGACTCTTCCACTCCTGTATACATAATTCTAGTTCTTATAAAGATGGCTGTGTTGTCATTCCAGGAACAATGAAATAGGATAAGGATTAAAACAGTAGATTTTCCATTGTGTAGCAATGAGTGCTCCGCAAAATGAGATACAATATATTCCACTTATTATTTATTGATTTTATACAGCTTCAGAAATTCATGTGAGGGAATGAAATAGTACAGATTAAGGCCATTAATCTTCTGACCACCATATACCCTTCCTAATGTCAATAAAATCGTCTAGTTACACCCAAAACTCGTGATAAAAATGCGTCCCAGTACTGAAGGGGTTAACAATCTTTTCTCTCAGAGGCGGAGTACTAGGATGGAACTGAAGACTAAAGTGCAGCCGGAGGACTGCCACCTCGATGATGAAAGACACGGCATTCACCTCGAGATGAAGAAGAACACTAAACAAGGCTGGCTTTCCCCGACCATCCCACCGACCACTCGCGACTCCAGCCACCTCCCTGAAAAACACGATCTACTGGAAGGCCTCAGGTGTTTCACGGCACTGATGGGACTACTGCCGGGGCGTGGCGTGGAGAGAGGGGCGTCCTGCGGGGCCAGGGCAAGATTCTACAGCACTCTTGTCGTGGTGGTATTAGTTGCCACTCCTTTCATCATTGTTGAGGGTAAGTATTGGTGTTAAATCATGAATCTTTGGGTGTAAAGGCGTGAGTAGTATTACACTCCCTTTAACCTTTTTTTTTCCTACATTTTTTAATACAATTTATAACTCTTTACGGGAATTTATGGGCTAAAAGAGACCACCTAATGAAGACGTCCTTTCTGAAAGCCCACCCATTTGGGAACCGTTAACACGAGTGGATGCCCAATCTCCCTCTCGGACAGGATTCGAACCCATGCGCACTGTACCACGATGATATCATTAGCTCAGGCATGTTGAGACACTCTGAATACAGTTTGGGTTTTCAGTTTTGGGTTTTCATTTGAAATAGTTCTGACCGCTTCTCCACCTAAAAAAGTTTATTAGAAGTTATACATTTTTCTTATTCTTTTAAAGGTGTTTTTCTATAGTTCCAGTAACTGATTGACAAGATTTGTGTGTGTGTATAGCAGGAGAAACAGTCTTGAGAACCCGCCTATAGACATCTCTGTATCTTCAAAAATAGTTGTGGTGAGAGAACAAAGATTAGAATGCCGGTCCTGCGCAGCGCCGCCCATTAGATACAACACTTCCCTGGTCGATGATGTCTTGTGCCTCCTGTGATGAATGTTTGATGACGCGGTATGTTGTCAGAAAGCTACTTTGCTCTTGTAGCTGTTTGTCAATGAATATAACATGAAGAATACTCTTGTCAATTATGGTGATTGCAATGACGTGTGTTCTATCTCATTGCGTTTCACAGAATTTCCCACTGCAATCATTATGCGCAATGTAGGGTGTGCAGTGTGTGTGTGTGTGTGTGTGTGTGTGTGTGTGTGTGTGTGTGTGTGTGTGTGTGTGTATGTGTGTGTGTGTGTGTGATGTAAGAAGGGCTCTTGATAAGGGCAATAACAAAGAGGACAAAGAAAATATCCTATGAAGGTGCCAATCCCAACTTAAACAGACAATTTCTCAAAACGTTTCACCATCTTCTTTCATGCAGTGTCCAACAATGTCTAATAATAGTGACTGTTGCTTTCCAAAGGCGTAAACCTACCACACTTTGAAATGCAGGCCGTGGCATGGGGGATTAGTAGCTCTCAACGCAAACTCTCTCTACGGCAGGTTACTTGTTCCCGACGGACATGAAAAGAACGGAGGCTGAGCCCGTCGTGATCAGGGTGATGATGACCTCCTTCGATTGCTGCCTCACCTTAACCGGCTGGCTCATCGCGGTCTCCTTCTTGTCCCGCCAAGGGTCCATCGCGGCGCTCTTCCAGCAGTACAGTCAGCAGTGCCCCGCCACCTCCAACGTGTGGCCGCACATCGCCAGAGCCTTGTTCCTCGCGGCTCCACACGCTATGAACTACACGTTGTACGCCAGCTGGTACAACGTCGTCAAGATCGGCCCCAACACACCCCGCGGGACATACATGGCGTTCCTGGTGTCTTACATGTGGCTTCACTTGATGCAGATCATACCCTTCGTCTACTTCCTGTTCTTTGGTCAGCTCATCCTGGACCATCTGGCAGCTAACAACCAACTCCTCACCCGCGCCCTGCAGGAGGCGGCCGGGGAGGCGACACTGCTGCAGATACACCAGCGGACACTGACGCTGAGGCGGCTGTACGGGGAGCTGGAGCGGGTGTTGGCGTTGCCACTACTTAGCAGCAAAATATTCATCACCTTCATCCTCACCGACAACGCGTTTTTCATGATAACCTTCCAGACAGACAAGGGCATGGCCCTCTCCCAGTTCTTCTGCGCCCTCTCCTGCGTGTTCATCCTGGCTGGCATGAGCCTGGCGTGCCGCATGGCGGACAACATCAGAGCGCAGGTGAGCAGTGTTTGCCATGCGTACAACAGTCCCCTAGCTTGGGTTTATGAATAGTGGTTGGACACCAGCAGGTTGTATTCACTTGGTCAGGTGGAGTAAAAACCAGACAGCAGCTAGCGGCGTGTATAGGATTACTTGCAGGACAGACAAGGTGTACAGGAGTAAGTAACATCCAGGCACCTCAACTTGCCTTACTCTTTACGTTCACGACAGAATCGAATATAAACCAACACGAACCCATGAGTGAAGCAAAGAATAATCAAGTTAAAAAAGCCTCAAATATCGTTGATTAATAGTCTCTAAAACCCTTTCACTGGTATTTAACACATCATTCACTATTACCGTGTCTTCCATCACACTCCACCACCACCACCACCGTCAGGCCGAGGCTCCCGTTGAGATTCTTGCGACCCAAGGAGGCACGAGAGACGAGGACCTCACCCCCTCCCTGACGTGGACTTCAGTACCCCCTCAGGTAACGCTCTCCCCTCCCCTTCCCCCTCCGCCCCCCCTCTCTCTCTCTCTCTCTGGAAATGGTGACTAACTTCTCGCTCTCTCTCTCTCTCTCTCTCTCTCTCTCTCTCTCTCTCTCTCTCTCTCTCTCTCTCTCTCTCTCTCTCTCTCTCTCTCTCTCTCTCTCCAGGTGACTATTTATCGACTCGCAGAGCGTCCCCTGGTTCTGAACGTTGGCACCCTCTACCCACTCTCTCTCACCAATCTCCTTAGTGTGAGTACCTCGTGTGTGTGTGTGTGTGTGTGTGTGTGTGTGTGTGTGTGTGTGTGTGTGTGGGGCTGTAACTTTATAGTGAAAAATATTACAATGCATATATTTTCTTTTGTATTCTAATCTCTCTCTCTCTCTCTCTCTCTCTCTCTCTCTCTCTCTCTCTCTCTCTCTCTCTCTATCTATCTATCTATCTATCTATCTATCTATCTATCTATCTATCTTTTCCTTCACGCGTAGGTCTTAAGTGTCATATCCACCTACATAATTATTCTCGTTCAATTTTATGGATAAAAATATATAATGGTAATCCTGGAGAGCAAATAAAAGATTCCCCTCACATTTTCTCCCATGCATTTATCCCTGTCTTTTGGCTAACTCTTTTGGACCTACAAGGGGACTGGCAAACTAATGGGCTTTTTTTATTGTCTGATATCCTTGCCCAGTTTCCCCATCTTGTATTAAAAAAAAGTCACCTTGCAAAGTAGTAGTCTCGCATTCTGTTTATATTCCAGTTAAAGCATTCTATATTTTGCCTCTATGCATCTTGCTCTATGGAGATAAACACGTGTTATTCTATCTACTTTCTCGATTAACTCCTCTATACTTCTATTTTTTTGTCTAATTTCTTCTCTTCGTGATATAAATCTATCCTTCATCTGTTTATCACCTCTTCCTTTCCTCGTAATCTTCTCTTTCCTTGTGTCTCCTGTTTCTCCTCCTTCTCATGTCTCCATCTTTCTTATATAAACTAATCCTTTCCCAATCTTCTCTTCCTCTTCTCACCATCTTCCTTCTCCTTGTGTTTCCTTCCTCACTGCAGTCTTCGTCCTCCTGTTTTTTCTTCCTTCTCTTGTCTCCATCTTCTTCCTGATATAAACCAATCCTTCCCTTATCTTCTCTTGCTTTCCTCTCCTTGTGCTTCCCTCCTCAATGCAGTCTTCGCCCTCCAGACACAGCAGAGACCCGCGCCCCTAACATGACGCCACCTGGGCAGACACTGAGGGCAATTTGAGCTGGAGAACGATGACGAAGTAGGACACAACAGCGCCTACCACCTGTGAACATAACATTGGATTCGCTACAAACTGGATCGAGAGTGTCACTTTTTTTTTCTCTCGTATTTACATCCATTTTTTTATTTTTTTTATCCGCAGTTAGGTATGGGTGGTACTTTTAACCCCTTCAGTACCGGGATGTGCTTTTATATTCATTCTGCTTATTATTTGTCGACTTTATATAGCTTCGGGAACTCATGTGGTGGGATTGAAATAGTGCAGACTCTGGCCTTTAATGTTTTGACCTTCGTAATGTCCATAAAATCGTCTAATCACACCTCAAACTCAGGTGAAGAGGTGTCCCAGTACTGAAGGGGAAGACGGTATATTCTAAAAGTGGTATTCTGGAAACATTTAAAATTTACCATAGATTCATCATGCACTTGGGAACATATACAAATAAATAGATAAATAAATACATGAAGAAACAAATGAATCAATAAACAGGTAGGTATATGGATAGAAAGATAGACAGACAGATAGATATATAACTAAATAGATAAATAAACCGATAGATTCCAAACAAAACCCAAGTAAACAACCCCTCCACCTACTCTGTCCCTCTCCAAAAAAGAAAAAAAGAAAAGAAAAGAAAAATAACACACATTTCTATACAAAACACTAAAGAGCCATCAATAATCCTAAGACATCGATTCTCACCGTGATGATAAAAGGCCGGTTGATGTAGAAGAAGCGTCCACCGGTGATGCAAATGCGATCTGACGTCAAGGCAATAACCAGCTCGCTAAACTACATTGAAAAGGAAAGGGAAGATTAATATACTTCAGTGCCCCTTCGCAGTATTAAGAAATTTGTGGCTCGTTTTCTTTCTAGCCTCGTTTTTTATCATTGTCAATATTTTTCTGCTCGTTATTGAGAG
>CM035204.1:3245314-3258633 GCA_020233015.1 Callinectes sapidus
AAACCCTTTCTGCCTTCCTCATCATATTTTTCCCTCTTATTTCGCATACTTTATCTTACTCCTGTGTTTATCTTATTCATCAAACTGTTCTTTACCTTAATCGCAAACCTTCTGTGTCTTCCTTCTGTACCGTTCGCCACACACCACCTTCAGCAGGGGAAGACCGCAGCGCCCTCGATCCCGCCGCCTGCAAAAGTCTGCTGCAGGAGTTGTCAGTTCTCCGCCGCCTCCGTCACCCTGGCTTCCTGGAGGTGATGGCCGCCTGTCACGTCGCCTCGCCCTCGCCTGATCACGTGACACTCGTCTTCCAACACGTGCAGCACGGGTCTCTATACCACCACCTTCACGTGCAAGTAAGTGTGTGTGTGTGTGTGTGTGTGTGTGTGTGTGTGTGTCTGTTGGGGGGGGGGAGGAAATGCTAGTTCTTACATAGAGAGATAAATACTTAAGTTTTGTTTGATATTGTGTATGTACGAGAGAGAGAGAGAGAGAGAGAGAGAGAGAGAGAGAGAGAGAGAGAGAGAGAGAGAGAGAGAGAGAACAGTTAATCTCCATCTCCTTATTACTTTTTTTCAATTCCGTGATTATCTGCATCCTTGTTTGGATGAGTTTTTGTGCCGAGGTATTTATATTTTCATTTTTACTGTTTACCTTGTCGTGGTCTAATTTTTCAGGCTTCTTATCTATGTCATGTTATGCTGTTCATTATATATGTATTGTGTGCTCTTCCATGTATGTATTTTTCCTGTGTGGGGGAGTGGTGATATCACTTTTCGTGTACGCAATGTAATCAGTATTGTGTTACGCACTTGCTAAGTAGAAAGCATTTCAGTATGTTTTAAAATGTGTTGAATAACAATTTAATGCAACGGAAAACAATGCAAGGTGCAACACTTTTTGTGGCAGGCTGGTTTTCCTTTCTTTTTGTGATGAGACTAAACTTCTCTTATAAAGTTTTCAGATTTTCTCACTTCTTGTTATATTTCTAAATTTATTTGTATTGCTTTTCTTTGCATATACATACATTTTTTCCTGGTAATGTACCCTATGCTATCGTAATTCACTGCATTTGAATGGAACATATTGTTACCACTGCAGTAATAGATAGATTCTGTTTTAATTTTACTATTCCTTTTACTTGTTCATTTTTTTATGATCTGTATCTTTCTCTACCCATTTTTCATTTACTATTTACTACAACTGACAGGATTGTACTGCTAACACGTTTCCTTCACAGTCCTTGGTACAGGAGGGACGCGAGCGGGTTGTTGCTTGCGTCCCTGACTGAGGAGAGGAAGGAAGACACTTTACTTAGCCTCCGAGGCACAAAGGCCAAGGATGATTCAATTTGCGACACTGTAAGAGCGGGGTCACGTAGCACCGCTCTAAGGCCGAGGACAGAGGACCACAAATCTGAAACACTTCTGCGCTGCAACACCACTACGTACATACAAAAAAATTTAGTTATAGTGACACAGTTTTTAAGGGCCCTTTTTATATGGCTCCAGTAACAAGTTAACAAGATATTCACGTCATTAACTGCAGGAACACTCTTGAGAACCCAGTTAATCATCTCGTGCCGTGGCCGTGGAAAATAGTCGTGGTGAGAGAACAAAGAGTTTCAGAATACGGATCAAAGACTGACACCACACACACACACACACACACACACACACACCTAAAAGAACAAGAAATCAAGGCACTTATCTTACCCACTTCTTCCTCCCCTTAATGCAACCTTCCCTCCCCAGCACCGGGACTTGAGTGTGGGCGGCGCCGTGGAAATGCTGCTGGGCGTGGTGGAGGCGCTCATCTTCCTCCACGCCCACAACTGGCTGCACGCCGCCGTCACCTCCCACGCCCTGCATCTTGTCTCCACGCACCACGCCAAGCTGGGAGGGTTTGAGTTCGCCATGGAAATGCACGGCAAGGTGGGTGAGGGGAGAGAGAGAGAGAGAGAGAGAGAGAGAGAGAGAGAGAGAGAGAGAGAGAGAGAGACTCGGTTTTGTCATATCCAAGAAGTTGTGTCATATCCAAGAGTCATCAAGGTAATTGCTCTTGTTTTGTCCACTGATGAGGCGGAGAGAAGGGAGAGACGAGAGAGAGAGAGAGAGAGAGAGAGAGAGAGAGAGAGAGAGAGAGAGAGAGAGTTATGTCTTCGTCCCAGCTCTCCCAATCTTCATCCTTCTCTTTTACTCATAATTTTGTTTTCTCTATCTATCTCCTTTTATCCTCCTATCTCATTTTCTTTATTATCTCACTTCTCCTTTGTTCTCTTTTATACTCCTATTCTATGCTGTCTATTTCTTCTATTTCTCCCTACCATTCTTTAATCTTTTTGCTTCTTCTCTTCTTCGCGTCTCCGTTTTCCTTTACTCACGTGGTATTTTTCCCTGAAGGAGGCGCTGTAGGGGAGACCGCGGCGAAGGATGTCTGTACAATTCTCAGCCTGAAGAAGGAGAAAGGAAAGGTTGACGATGGTATACTATTGATATTCTTAGAGGTTGTTATGGTTGTTGTTGTTGTATGATCATTTTTTTGTTTGTGTACCTGTTTTTTTTTTTTATTTGTTTTCAATCTGTTCTTTCTTTGTTGATTTGTTTTATTCTTATTATTTTCGTGTTGTGTTGTTTTCGTGGGTATGTGTGTGTGTATGTTGTTTATTTTCCATTTTTCTTTTGGTTTTCTTGTGCTGTCTAGAGTTTCGTCAGTCTGTTTGTGTCATCTAGTTTCCTTTTTATCTCTCTTTCAATTCTATCTACTTTTTCTTCTCATTCTTTAACTTCTTCTTTCCTTTCCTTCTTTTCCTCTAATCTCTATCACCCTTATTCCTTTCCTTATACCTCATGTTATTACAGTTACCCTTATTATCATTTTCATAATCTCTCTCTCTCTCTCTCTCTCTCTCTCTCTCTCTCTCTCTCTCTCTCTCTCTCTCTCTCTCTCTCCTATTGTTTATATTTACATAGGTGATTCAGACTGTGGCCTGCGCGTTCATTAACTCATCAAGAGGCGCAACGCAGTTCAAGGTTATTTCAATAGTGGCTCTGTGTACTTTCCTGTTTTATCTTCCTTCTTTTGTGCTTCACTGAGGGAATATTTGCTCTGTTCCTTATTTTCCTTCCCTTACTAATGGATAAACAAAGGGATGAAATAAAAAGTGGAAAGAAAAAATGAACTGCTTTGCTACATTATTGGTTTCCTTTTTGATTCTTTCTTTGTATTTTTCCTTCGTTAACTGGATAGGTGTAAAAAATCCATGGTAGCAGAGAGGTTATGTGTATTCTGGGGTCGATGTGTAAGATAAATGGGTTTCTACTCGCCTTTGTGTAATAAAAAGGCGATGGAGAAGATTATATAAGTGTAAAATCTTCTGAAATAATAGAAAAAAAAAAAGATAATGATAATGAGGAAATGGTTATCCACGCCTATTCATAAAGATGCGATAAGGAATACGGGAAAAAATTAAAATCTATACCTAGAAATTAGTAAAAAGGCATCTGAACCCAAATTATCATCATCGTAGCCTTTGAAAATGTAGATGATGATTTTTAAGGCTATTTTTATGGTTCTACCGATACAATAATAAGAATTCTACATCATAAGCAGAAAAAAGCACTTAAGAAATCGACTAAGCATTTCTTTGGCTCTGAAAACAGTCGTAGTGAGAGAACGAAGCGTTTCTAGAGAGAGAGAGAGAGAGAGAGAGAGAGAGAGAGAGAGAGAGAGAGAGAGAGAGAGAATTCACTCCACATTTTGATACAAGCACAGAAGTTCCTCACCGCCTCTGCTACTCTGCTGGCCTTGAGGGAGACGAAGAGGAAGACGAGGCAGGTCTGCACGATGACGAGAAGCTGCCACGCCGCCTCCAGGTGATGAAACGGCGCTCCGATCCCCACGCGGTACGCCACCAAGTACAGCTCCAGGCACAGTGTTACCACCTCGGGGAGAAACCATGCCGATCTGATGCTTTGGGATTATAACTTAGGGATTTACATGGTTATTTATGGGTTTAGTTATTTCTTTATCTATTAGTTTATCTGTAGGTTTATTTTATGTGTCTGTATAATATATTTACTTATTTTTCACAGGTGTATTGATCAGGAGAATGACACACACACACACACACACTCTCTCTCTCTCTCTCTCTCTCTCTCTCTCTCTCTCTCTCTCTCTCTCTCTCTCTCTCTCTCGTAAAATTATGTTGTTTCTGCCTATAAGCACTACTTTCCAAAGCCTCTAGTTGAAGATATTCGTATTTTTGAGAGTATTTTTGTGGTACAGGTGATAGATTGGCATGGTTTTTGGTTTGCTGTACGGAGAGATTGTCTGGAAAATAAGGCTAGTTGCTTCTGTGGCCTTGGAAAATTGTCGTAGTTCTAGTAATAAAGTAATAAAGTAGTAAAGTAAGTAATTTGTCTCAAGGTTTCACTGTTTCGAAGCTTCACCTGTGTCCCGTAGAAGCACTGAAGGGTCGGGGAAAAGAGTCCCTCCGTCTGTCGAACCAACTGAACCAGCTCGTAGTGGAGGTTCACCAACCGGGCCAGGTCCGCCTCGCAGCCTCCACCACCACCACCGCCACCGCCACTGTCTGTGTTCTTCCAAATGGCTGAATGGAAGAGGAAAATTGGTGATGGTGATGGTGGTGGTTGTGGTGGATGCAAATATGATTGATGGTGATGATAACAGAGAGAGAGAGAGAGAGAGAGAGAGAGAGAGAGAGAGAGAGAGAGAGAGAGAGAGAGAGAGAGAGAGAGAGACCATTATGTCATCGAGTTTTTACATTTCGTCATTCATAAGATTAGTTTGTCATCTCGTTGTGTAGTACGAATTTTTACCACCACCACCACTACCGCCCACCACCACCCCCCACCACAAACACTATCCACCACCACCACCACCACCACCACCCACCGTCAAGGCACTGTGAGAGCTGTCCCCTCCACTCATCCAGGGAGTTGTAGAGGAAGTGACACGCCGCCACGAAGAAGAAGAGCGACAGTTTGTACACGAGGTAGATTTGCACCACCACCACCGCCAGCACCACGTGGAGAGCCTGCACACACAGAGAGAGAGAGAGAGAGAGAGAGAGAGAGAGAGAGAGAGAGAGAGAGAGAGAGAGAGAGAGAGAGAGAGAGAGAGAGAGAGAGAGTAAATAGATAAAACTGAAAAGAGCTACAGCGTTTCATCCATTATACTTTAGACACCAATCGTCTTTACATAACAACCCCCTTCATGTATCACCTGCCTCTCCTTCCACTTACCCGAGTCTTCCAGTTGTCGGGCGCCTTGTCCTCCATCAGCAGCAGGACACGCGCCAGGAGGTCCACGGCGCCGAGGAACAAGCTTGAGGAGGTGGACATGGACATCCCCGCGACGGAGCCGAGGAAAACGATGAGCGAGGCCACGTAGACGAAGAGCATGATGTCGCTGCGCCTGAAGGGGTGAAGGTCTGTGGTGGAGGCGATGTGCATCCACCTGTTGATAAAGTCACAGAATGAACGCCACTGTAGCAAGCGACACAGCACGTTCACCCAGGCGTTCAGGAGGCAACCCACGATGATCAACACGGCCAGGAGCTGCATCTCGTCTGTGCCTGAACCTTTGGGGAAATTCAAGAACAGACGCACCATGCCGACCAGTGATGTCACCAGGAGGAGGGACAGCCACGCCAGCAGCACCAGGGAGTACCAGGCGGACGGGGAGCACCAGCGCATAGTGTACTGGTGCGTGGTACGGTCAAAGGTACAAGGGTGCATCCCAAACAAGCGGAAGGTGCAAGAAATTATCCGTGGTAGCAAAAGAGATTGGTTCCTCCTGACGTGTTCCTTGGTCGGGGTTTGGGATGGCGGTTCCAAAGCCCCCAGCCACGCCTCCTTCACGCCCTTGGACCACACCCGCCGCGCCCCGCAGCACCGCATGGCCAGGGATGCTTGGTGTGAGGTAGTGTGTGGTGTTGTGAACTTGTGAGTGGTGTGCCTCCTCGCTGTGACCGGTGGACAACTGAGCACATTACACTCTCCTCCGTCTCCGTTTTCTTTTGATGCGTGGCGCCAAAAGGAGACGCTCAAATGTAATCTACGCCCCGCCCATTCACACCCGGTCCTCTCCCACTCCTCCGCCTCTTACCGCTCGATTTTAACCCCTTTAGTGCTACAATGGTCAAAAGATTAATGACCAAAGTCTGTACCATTTCAAAGTACAGAGGAGAGAAAAGGAGATAGAGGAATGAAACTATTGCATACATTTATTAAATACTATGAGAGACACATCAGATCTGGCAGTAACACACATCACGATCCTAACTCAGTGATCTCTTTTTTTCTTTTACTCAAACCCTTCATTGGCTACCTCCATATGACAGGAAGAGTAATCTATACATACCCTTGCGAAAACAAATTAAAAAACAACAACACTTGCTGTGATGGGAGATCATAGTATAATAGCAGCAGAAATATTAGTAAAAGTGACGGAGATTAGAGGATAAGATACCAAAAGAAACCCATGCAGTAAAGAGCAAAATGTTAGGAGACACTTGCTCCTCTTGTAAAAAAACAACAACGATTAGAAGGAAAAGGAAAGGCTTGAGATTAATGCCTATTGAGAGCACAATGATCATTAAAGTAGACATGTTAGCTTGTGGCCAATCCTTAGCTGGGAAGAGAAAGAACCGCCAATCTCACTAAGTAACTGTCATGGGTCAGGATGAAACTCGCGCCATTAGAAGTGACGACAAAAGACAAAATTGCTCGTATTCATAGACAACCTTCTCTCTCACCACGACAAAATTCCAAGGCCAGAGATGACTAACGGGGTTTTCAAGAGTGTTTTTTCCCAGTTGACAATGCAGAAATCTTGTCACTCTGCCTCTAAAACCGTAAAAACACCTTAAAAACCTCGCGTACATTCAAACAAAGCCTTGAGAAATAGTGGAAGTGAAGTACAGAAGCGTTTAAGAATACGAACCAAAGACCAAGAAATGAAACAGAAAAACTGAGAAAAAGATAAGGATAAAAACCAAAACAAAACAAAAATCCTTCTCCTTCCATTATAGAAAAAAAACTCACGGAGGAAACTCACAGAGGAACTAATGTGTATTATAAAAACCAGAAATACAGGAACCTTCTAATCTAATGACTCAGTTTGGACTCCGTTTCGTCAGACCAGCTTCACTTCGCGGCTTCGTTATACTTAGAGAGTCTTGATAAATAAATAACATGACATGACAACATCGATATAGACACTGACGTAACGCTCTGCCTCCTCTTTGGTACTATACGAGAGAGAGAGAGAGAGAGAGAGAGAGAGAGAGAGAGAGAGAGAGAGAGAGAGAGAGAGAGAGAGAGAGAGAGAGAGCGCGCGCGAGTGAGTGAGGGGAGAGAGAGAGAGCCGGAGACGAGGAGAGAGAGAGAGAGAGAAGGGGGGGCGTAGAGGATGAGAAAAAAAGGAAAATTGAAAAGTGAGCCATAAAACTAGTGAAGATAAAACTGAAACCAAAAGGAGTTAAGAAAAGAAACAAGAGAGAAAAATAAATAAAAGACTTAATGATCAACCTTCCAACATTCCTGAACAAAAGAAGAGAGAAGACAACAACAAAATTTATGACTGCAGGTAAAGAAGTGTCAAATATATCAAGGAGAGAAACAGGACACAAATAGATAGAAAATAAATAAAGCTTTACAACATTCCTGAACAAGAAAAGAGAGCAAAGAACAAAAAAAAAATCATAGCAACAAGTAAAGGACAGAAACAGGACAAAAATAAATAGAAAAACAAATAGATCAGCTTTCCAACATTCCTGGACAAGAAAAGAGAGCAAAGAACATCAAACTTTATGGCTACAGGAGGGAGGGAGGGAGGGAGGCAGGCTGAGGTACAGGTAAGGGAGTGTCAAGGCTTCAATGTCATGGTAAATCAGGTAAATAAGGTGTTTCTTAATTAAGTGTTCCAGGTGAAGAGGAGAGGAATTTCCAGCAGAGGATCAGAGGACTTGGGGTTCCTCATCCAAATGGTCCAAGTTCTCTTCAGTAAATCGAACACTCCTGGAAAGAAATGGAAGGATTAATGCTCGTTACTTTTTTTGTATTTTTGCATTTGTGTGTGTGTGTGTGTGTGTGTGTGTGTGTGTGTGTGTGTGTGTGTGTGTGTATGCTTGTTCATTCGCTCCTCGTTCAAGATTTTATGCATATGTTAGTTTACTCTTTGCATTTTTTATGTATATGCTTGTTAATTTACTTCTCATTCACCTTATGTTCGTTCCTTTATTGCATTCCTTTTGTGTGTGTATATGCTTGTTCATTCGCTCCTCGTCCACGTCTTTTATATATATGTTAATTTACTCTTTCTATTCTTTTTTATTTATATGCTTGTTCATTCGCTCCTCATTCACGTCATTTACCATATAGAAATAGAAAAATAATATAAGAGAGGTATAGATACGTTAACACAACTCCCTCTTGAAATACTCGCAGCATCACAACACCGTGGTCATAAGGTGTCAGTGTATTGGGAGGCGTTTCATGTGCTACGGGAAACAGGGAAATTGATAGCAAGTTTTGGGCGGCAGTTCCTGTTTATAGAGTTACGACGCACTGCCCTCTCTCTCTCTCTCTCTCTCTCTCTCTCTCTCTCTCTCTCTCTCTCTCTCTCTCTCTCTCTCTCTCTCTCTCCAGTACCAACACTATCATTACTACTACTACTACTACTACTACTACTACTTCAATAGACTTCTTTCTTCCTTCTATTTGTCGCTCTAAACCAGTACCAGTCTTACATAAAAGGGGAAAAAACGATTACAACTACTATTACTACAACCACCATCACCACCACTGACCAAAAGCCACAGTTTTCACGTAGTCCTCCGCTGATCCCTCTCTGAAGAAGGGGTACATGGCATCTTCAGTGTCAGAGAGCAGTGTTACCAGATCCTCGCGATTGTCTGGGGCGGGGAGCTGCGCGGCGCGAGCGTGGCGGTGGTCACTACTGGTCATGCACAAGCCCTCCTCCTCCGGGATGTGGGTGAGGCGGAGGAACCTTAGAGTGAGAGAGGAGGGATATGATGGTGTGGCTGTTACAACCCTCAGTTCAAAGGCTTGTATTCTGAAACGCTTTGTTCTACCACCATGATTACTTTCCAAAGGTTCTAATTGAAGATACTCGTGTTTTTAAGATTATTTGTAGAGTTATAGCGATGTATCAGCTACATTTTTGGCTTACTTCATAGCTCTGAAACAAAAATAAGAGAGAAAACACAAAACTCTAAGATAGAGCAATACAGAGCACAGTTCCCGTCTCACTTGTTGGTGTGCAGGAGGTGCTCGCCCGGACTGAGGGTCAGGATGGACATGGGGCTCTCGTCAGTGTCCTGGGCGGGTCCCACCTCGGCGTTGTGGAACAGGTGGTCGCCCTCCTGCCTGGTGAAGCTCATGTTGACGCTGAACCCGTCAGCTGACCCAGTGCCGCGGTCCCTCAGGATCTGCTGCGCCGTCTCCATCGTCTTGGCCGACAGCAGCGCTCGGCAAAGGAAGTGGCGGGCTGGGAAAGTAGAGAGTAAGTGTGAACTGTCATTTGATATGTTGTTGCAGAATTATTGACTCGTATTGATGCTTTTGGAAATCAACACATCACATCAGAAACAGCAAGATCAGGTTAGGTTAGATTGGATTAAGTTCTTTTTGGTTTAGTTTACATCTAAAAAAGTCTAAGTAATGTAAGGTTTATCAAATCATTTGTTATTGGCAGTGTTGGTCACTCACGGGTTTTTCCAGCCAGAACCTTTTGTGGGAAGATCACATTGATGGAGTAGACGAGGCCGTGGTGGTTGTAACCCATGCAGAAGCCAGGGAGGTGCCCGGCGTAGCACAGTGCCGTGAAGCCCTCGGTCTGAGTGCCAAGCTTCCCCTGCGGCTCCTCCTCGCGTATGTGAGCCGAGACCAGGTACACGTAGTTCAGTGTCTCCTGCAGGGCGTCCTCAGTGTGGCCCAGAAGAACCTAGGGAAAGAAAACGGGTGCCTTTACTGAGAGCCTCGACTTAACCCCTTAAAAACCAGCGAGACTTCAATTAGAATGTTTTGAATGTAGTCCCTAAGTCACACTCACCTGGTCTCTTCCGTTAAGACACAGAGAGGAGCACCCGTTGGTCTTGTCTCCGTGACACTCCTGCCCTATGTTGGCGGCCTGGGGCACCGCCTGGTCTGTGTGCAGCAGCATCAGCTAGGGAGGGGAGGCATGGGGGCAGTTAGTTCTTTAGTTTTCGGTAGTAGTAGTAGTAGTAGTAGTAGTAGTAGTAGTAGTAGTAGTAGTAGTAGTAGTAGTAGTAGTAGTAGTAGTAGTCACAGGTCAGGTCAAAATATCAACCATAACCCATGTCATAAATCAAATTGCAGGGAAGTTGGCAGGTCACACAGCAAGCCACAACTTACATGGTGGAAGGGGACCTGCGCGCCGTCTGCCGTGCCCTGCAGCTCCCTGACATAGTGGGGGAAGTTTTCGTTGAGGCTGGCCAGGGTCTTGTCGTAGGCCGCGCGCCCCGCCTCGGTCTCGTACGCCGGGAGCAGTGTGTCGTGGAGCTCCTTGAAGCCCTCCAGAAAGTCCTGGATGAGGCCTCGGAACGTGCGCCCCTGTGTGGAAGGGACCGTAAGGAGTGAGTGGTTCGTGTGCCTTTCAGAACGTAAGTGTTGACTTTTTTCCTCTTGTATATCTCAGAACATAATGCAGAAGTAAGAGTAGTGATAACTGTGACAGCTGAGTGATCAAGTACTTTTTAGAATTTAAGTAACCATAAATAGCTTTCACTTAACCCTGTTGAAGAGAACACAGGAGCACTTCACTATATCAAAACCATCTTCAATAGGCTCTTTTATTAACGTAACGGCACAAAACACCCTTGAAAACCCTATATAACTTCCAGTATAAACTCATTAGAAGTAAACCACAGATAACGAAACATTTGAGAACATATTGATACCACATTAAAACAACAACAACAACTGGTGTACAGAAAGATCCCTGGACAAAAATAAACAACAAAACCCCATCATAAATCAAACCACAAAACAATACGGGACAAAAGCAATAGAAGACAGTAACTCACCACATCAAAGCCCACTTCGTAATACGTCCCGCTAGTGTAGAGTATCGGGATAGCGTTGCGTCGGCCAATATTATGCGTTGAGTTCATCTTGCAAGGCCGAGCGAAGGAGCAGCGGGGAGGAGAAGGACTACAAGCTCGATGTCACGCTAGGCTATCCGTACCACACGTTCTCGCCGCTGTCTATCTTCAGGGACGCGGGAAGTGGCTGGGGTGGCGGCGTAGACCAGTGATGTCGCTATATGCCCCTGTGCAAATGTAGGAAGGGAATAATTGATGAGGGAAATGATAAAAAAGGATTAGATTGTCAGGGTTTTTTCTCTTTTGTTCCTGGTTATTTTATTGTACGCGTGGATAAATTGAAATGAAATGTAAATAGTGTTGAAATGAAGTCAGAAAAGGAGGAGATATAAAAGGAGGAGGAGGAGGAGAAGGAGGAGGAGGAGGAGGAGGGAAGGGAGGAGGAGACGAGATAAGGCTCATTAATTTCTCCTGAATAAAGAAAGATAACGGACTGCAGATAGAAGAAGAAGAAGAAGAAGAAGAAGAAGAAGAAGAAGAAGAAGAAGAAGAAGAAGAAGAAGAAGAAGAAGAAGAAGAAGAGGCGGGAAATGGTGATAATGAAGAAGAGAAAGTTCCCGTATACGAAAAAAACGATGAAACTTTCCCCAGTGTTCTTTGTAGAGTTAGTGAAATGTGGCAAACGTCCCACCGTATACTTAGTTAACTCTGGCGCGCTGTCTCCGTAGAGTTCGATTCCTCACACACTACGCAAGATATAACTGAGTCGCCTTAATACTTTACCATACTTTAATTTGATAGATTAGCGGACAGAAAGACAGATTAACCCTTTTTACTGCTTTTTTCTCCGTCTTTTCTGAATAACTGAACGCTTTACATCATCTTTACTTGTTCCATAGTTGGCTAAAATCTTTAAACTGGGTAAAAATTGCATAATATACTCTTTTTTTCATGCATTTCTTTCTCACAGATGCTGATAAAGATTTCATGTATTGCTAATAGTGTTGCTCATCGTCTTTTATCATAGTGAAAGAGTTAAAAGATAGACAGAAGGATGAATACAGGTGAATGCAAAGTCAAACAGTAAAAAACTATAAAAAAAAGTATTACCTCATACAAACACACACACACACACACACACACACACACACACACACACACACACACACACACACCTGACCACAACAGACCAGGTAATGAGGAGGCGCCAGTCACTATCACACCTGGGCACAAAGTAATTAATTATCAGCAATAGTGATTTGCGCGGCGGTACCATTTCTAATTACAGCGCTGACACCTAATCGAACGCACCCATCTCACGCATCACCACAAATTGCAACTTGCGGAAAGAGAGAGAGAGAGAGAGAGAGAGAGAGAGAGAGAGAGAGAGAGAGAGAGAGAGAGAGAGAGAGAGAGAGAGAGAGAGAGAGAGAGAGAGTCTTCCTTCATCCTCACCAAATAAATAGATAAACAAAAGGATAAGAAATGAATAGATGAATAAATGAAAAATACATAAACACATAAATGTAAAAATACAGAAAAGAAATGCGAAGAAAATAACGAAGCGAGAAAAGAAAAAGAAGAATGAAAAAGAGACAAAAAACAACTACAACATTTTCCCCTCACACACACACACACACACACACACACACACACACACACACACACTGCTATGGCTTCCACTACGCGTCATTGCCTTTCGTATCGTTGTTAAGCAGAAATAACACAAAAACTTTTCAGGAGATACCACCACCACCACCGCCACCACCACCACCACCACCACCACCACCACCACCACCACCGTCACATTACAGGAAGCCAAACAACACCCGCTAATACACGCGAAACGAGACACTGTAGTAGGGAATTTAACACTTAGGTAACCAAAACTGAGTGAGGTTATTAGAGATATTAAAAGTCCATTCATTACTTGTGTTATAGAATTTATGCACGTCAGTTCAGAGAAAGGTGTTCCTGCGTCAGTTTTCTCACTTGTTTACTAATACTCTCAAATTGTTATCATTATCTTTTTTTTTCAACAATTCACACACACACACACAAAAAATCAATTACAAGGAAGATAGAGTGAGTTTTTTACTTATTTATTTTCAGGATGACATTAATTTTTACCTCTCTCTTTATCTGTCTATCTTTCTATCTATCTATCTATCTATCTGTCTATCTATCTATCTGTCTGTCTGTCTGTCTG
>CM035204.1:3258653-3306296 GCA_020233015.1 Callinectes sapidus
TATGAAAAACAACAACAACAACAACAACAACAACAACAAACACATCTACATCAATACATTAAACCTGACACTCTCTTCCCAATACATTCAAGAAAACAATAAAGCCACGCCTATCTTTTTTTCACCAGAACACAACGCTACCTCCCCCGCTACATGGCGCCCAGAGAGAGAGAGAGAGAGAGAGAGAGAGAGAGAGAGAGAGAGAGAGAGAGAGAGAGAGAGAGAGAGAGAGTCTTCCTTCATCCTCACCGAATAAATAGATAAACAAAAGGATAAGAAATGAATAGATGAATAAATGAAAAATAAATACATAAACACATGAATGACGTAATACAGAAAAGAAATGTGAAGAAAATAACGAGGCGAGAAAAGAAAGAGAAGAATGAAAAAGAGAAAAAACAAACAACTACAACATTTCCCCTCACACACACACACACACACACACACACACACACACACACACACACACACACACACACACACACACACTGCTATGGCTTCCACTACGCGTCATTGCCTTTCGTATCGTTGTTAAGCAGAAATAACACAAAAACTTTTCAGGAGATACCACCACCACCACCACCACCACCACCGCCACCACCACCACCACCACCACCACCACCGTCACAT
Organism: Callinectes sapidus; assembly: GCA_020233015.1. Taxonomy (NCBI): domain Eukaryota; kingdom Metazoa; phylum Arthropoda; class Malacostraca; order Decapoda; family Portunidae; genus Callinectes; species Callinectes sapidus. The sequence continues at coordinate 3,259,284 of CM035204.1, forward strand.
TACAGGAAGCCAAACAACGCCCGCTAATACACGCGAAAAGAAACACTGTAGTAGGGAATAATCAACACTCAGGTGACCAAAACTGAGTGAGGTTATTAGAGATATTAAAAGTCCATTCATTACTTGTGTTATAGAATTTATGCACGTCAGTTCAGAGAAAGGTGTTCCTGCGTCAGTTTTCTCACTTGCTTACTAATACTCTCAAATTGTTATCATTATCTTTTTTTCAACAATTCACACACACACACACAAAATCAATTACAAGGAAGATAGAGTGAGTTTTTTACTTATTTATTTTCAGGATGACATTAATTTTTACCTCTCTCTTTATCTGTCTATCTTTCTATCTATCTATCTATCTATCTGTCTATCTATCTATCTGTCTGTCTGTCTGTCTGTATGTATGTCTGTTTGTCCGTCCATCTCTCTCTCTCTCTCTCTCTCTCTCTCTCTCTCTCTCTCTCTCTCTCTCTCTCTCTCTCTCTCTCTCTCTCTCTCTCTCTCTCTCTCTCTCTCCCCATTTACTTGGTCAGCAAAAAAGGGAAGTTATTACATAATTATAAACCTCCATCACAGAGACATAAATACCTTTGAACGACATATAATAACACCTAATTATCTCGGAAGGGTTGCAAAAACTTCCTCCAATCCTTTTTCACTGGTATTGCAACTCACATATTTTTCTTTCTAATTGCACGTAAATGTTCCAATTCAGCTGCTATCAGAACGGTGAAATATATGTCCTTAAAAACTCGTACAGTTTTAACCAAAGCTTTTAAGTATTAATGATGCGATACAAGTACTGGTCTTAAGCTCTTATTCCCAAACATGTGTACTTCGTCTCTACTATTTCAAGAGGGTTTATTTAGATCTATACTATATTTTTAAGATATTTTAAGGTTATAGAGGCAGATTGGCACGATTTTTTCCATTATGAACTGGAGAAACACTCTTGAAAACTCAGCTAATCGTCTCTCTGGCTTTGGAAAATAGTCGTGGTGAGAGAGCAAAGCGTTTCTGAATACACACCACACCACCACTCTCTTATCGTGTTATCTTTGTTTACTTACGACTTCCCACTGTTGTTGTTTGTTATACCAGTTAATCACAGTCATCATTATAATCCTCTTCAGCACTGGGACACATTTTCATCATGAGTGTTGGGTGTGATTAAACGATTTTACCGACAGTAGTAAGGTTCTATAGAGGTCAAAATATTAATGGTCAAAGACTGTACTATTTTAATGAGTTTCTGAAGCTGTAAAAAATAGACAAATAATAAGCAGAATGAATATGAAAACGCGTCCCAGTAACTGAAGGAGTTAATTCTTCAATAAAGCACATTTGGTAATCCCGTTGCTGCGGTGGTAATGACTAAGGAAATGCTGGAACCTCGTGGATTTTACTGAGCCAAAAGTACAAGTAACACACTGCAACGTTAGGACAGAAGCTGCGATGTATGAACAGTCCTCGTGGGAGATTCACTTGGCACCTTAACTTGTGTATTGGCCATTGCCGTGAAGTAAAGGAGTAAAGTAAGGCAAATGTTTAGAAATAGCTCATGTTTTGCTTTGTTTCCTTCACGCATTGAGGAAGATGGACAAGGGGGGGAGGGGGACAAAGTAAGATAAAAAAAATAGGGGAAATTGTAGACTCTCTCTCTCTCTCTCTCTCTCTCTCTCTCTCTCTCTCTCTCTCTCTCTCTCTCTCTCTCTCTCACCACTCCTGTTCTTGCCTTCGTTCTCACGGTGTTGTCACGAGGGCTGCTGCAGGGTTACTGAGCAAGACTTACACTCCACCACTCAGTCTTGGGGGCGGTGGGGAGGGCGCAGGAGAGGGGAGGGGAAGGCGGGGAGGCAGCAGAGACCTAGTGGGGAATTTACCAGCAGTTGACAGGCAGGAAAGGAAAGGTTTAAGTACAGTATGAGTGGTTAATGAGTATAAGGTGAATTTTTAAAGCTCCAATGGTTTATAGAAGATGATAAACAAGATTCTCAAGGTAAAGGAATGGTAAAAGATAATGAGATGAAGATTATTGGAATTGAGTGCCAGTAGTTAATCAGTATAAGGTGAATTTTCAAGCTTCGATGGGCAAATGTTTTAAAGGAGGCGATAAACGAGAGACTTAAGGCAAAAGGAATTGTAAAAGATAATGAGATGAAGTGCTCAGACATTTAGACAAGTTGGGAGGAGGAGGTGACAAGAAACACAGACGTAAGTAGGTGAGGTTTCCCGTTTAGCTTCTTCAGGGTAACTATGAGGAAGCTACACATGAACCTAGTCGGAAATAAAGCTCACTTCCTTACGTCTGTGCTTCTTGTCACCTCCTCCTCCACCAATGAGATCAAGATTATTGGAATGGAATGATGGGGGAAACCACACGGCGAGGAAGGGTACTTTACTTAATAAGGGCATGAAGTACTTTGCCTCGACTTGTGTTTTCCCGCCACTCCACTCCCACACGTGTCCTTATCCGAGCAAGATTATTAAGAGTTACAGTTGAAGGAGAGATAGAAATGAATGGGCGTTGAAACAGAGTGATAAATTAGTGAAAGTTTTAAAAAAGGAAGAGAAAATTTATCAATGACAGGGATAGACGGTTATAGATAGGAATGTTTTAAGTGGTAACTATCAAGTGTAGACCCTGATGAGGCTTCCCAGGTTCAATTATTTACAAATGTCCTGATAATGGAATAACTGTTGACTATTTGATTGGGTTGGCATGGCTGAGTGTGGGGAGGAGATTAGTGAACTCTGTCGGATCATCCACAGATAGGGAACACACAAAAAAGCAAATATAGATGACTGATTGACGAGAGAGAGAGAGAGAGAGAGAGAGAGAGAGAGAGAGAGAGAGAGAGAGAGAGAGAGAGAGAGAGAGAGAGAGAGAGAGAGAGAGAGTATGAGGGGGGGGAGTAAATACTTAGGTACAAGTGAGAGAACACACTCATGACTCAGAAATAAGTGATAGCAATTAATAACGAATCATATGAAAAATAATAGTCACGAATTATCTACTTTTCCTAACGCGTCGGAAGTGTGAAGACATGACAGGGTAACATGAGTGAAGTACGTATGCACATTGTACCCAATATCAATAAAATCATCTAATCACACCCAAACCTCGTGGTAAAAATGTGCTCTAGTACTGAAGTGGTTAAGAAGATCGGAAGAATGACAGAGTGAGACAAACTGAGGAGGAATTACAAAAGATGGGAGGGAGAGAGGAAGATATGACGGTAAAAAAAAAAAAACTGGAGAAGGAAACTCGTACAATGACGCAAAACCCTTCACTCTAGGAAAACTATGAAAGGAGAAAAAAAAAAAAAGTTTCAAAAGTAAGGGATTATTGAGAAAAGGATAAGTTTATAGTTAAAAATTGTCAGGACTTTCCACTACTTGTATCCCAGAAAGGTAAGCTGGATCCGTAAGGTTTCGTACAGCTCTCCATGATTACACAGAGAGAGAACAGTTCCACGTAAATAAGGAAAAGTGTGTCGTTGAGAACTGAAGAAGCGAGTCAGGAAATCCCCAGTGACGTTTTGACTCAATCCAGTTGTTTCTAAATGTTTGGCTTTCATCACAACTGTTTTGAAGAGCCATGGAGATAATTGTTCGTGTGTGTGTGTGTGTGTGTGTGTGTAAGAGAGGAAAGCTGGCCAAGAGCAACATAAAACGAAGCAAAAAAGGCCCACTTAGTAGCCAGTCCCCTTACAGGTTCGAGAGGGTTAGCCAAAAGAAAGAGATAAATGCCTTGAAACCTCCTTGAATAAAATCGTCATAGGAAGTTGGAAATACAGAAGCAGATAAGGAGTTCGTGTGTGTGTGTGTGTGTGTGTGTGTGTGTGTGTGTGTGTGTGTACAAAGAGAAATGAGAAACTAGTTGCTATTCTCCCAAGTCACGAGAAAATGGGAAGGTGGATGACAGAGTAGCACAACCTTTGTAGGCCGCCATGCTTGTTTTCTCTCCGCCTATCTGGGCAAACAAAGCTCACTGAACGTCCATATTAGTCCACCACCACCTCCACCACCTTACCCCTTCCACTACGCACCGGTTCAAGCGTCCTCTCCACTTACTCCTAATACGGTAACTTCAACATCGCTCTCAGACTTGTATTCAGAAACACATTCCCTCTCTCTCTCACCATGAAAATTTTCCATGGCCACAGACATCCTGTTTTTGTTTATATTCAAGACTGTTTCTTTTAATAAACAAGGCGATTCTATCTTTCAATCACATCGCGTAGAATGTATCAATATGTCAGTTTCATCATGTTGACATTCAGACCACTGCAAGAAACCTATTTGCATGGACAAAGCGAATGAGAGAAAAGAAAGTCATCCAAGTAAGTAATATCTATTTGTATTCTGAAACCATTTCGGCTTTCACACGATCTACTTTCCAAAGCCATCTAAGACCATCACAACAGTCATGGAGAGCATTCAGAGAACTACATAACTTCCAATCAGCAACAGCATCAAGATTCTCCCAATGGTGATGCAGACTCCTTGCTAAACCATCAGTGAGATTGTACCAAGGAGACACTTTAAAGAACCAATAATCTTCAACGCATCCTGTTAAAGTGGTCAAGATAAGGGGCTGAAATGTTTGAGAATGTGTCAGTAGGCCAAGATAACACGCTTCCTCTCAACCTGAAGTTACCTAACCTGTAAGGGGACTGGCGAATTAGTGAACTTCTTATTTCATTGTTTTTTGTTGCCCTTGGCCAGCTTCCCCCTTCTTACATAAAAAAAAGAAAAAAAAAAAAAAACGCATCAGTGTCAGTATTCTAAAACGCTCTTCTCCCGCCATTACCATTTTCAAATGCAACAGAGATTAGCTAAGTTCCTCTCTACCTATATCCTATTAGTAACAATTAATAAAGTAGAAATCATGTTAATCTGTCACTATAACTACAGAAAGCGCCCTTGGAACCCCTCTCACTCCTAGAACCCAATGAAAGTAATGGCGAAGAGACGCAGCAATGTTCCAGACAATCAGAGCCATCAAAGTCACAACACCCAGCAATAAAGAACACCACTACCCGGTAATCGTGAGTGAACCAGCGTGTCTGGACTCACTCACGTAACCTAAATGCAGAAACACCACAAGCGCCACTAACCAGCTTGGTGGCGTCGTAATGCACTTACTGCTGCTCCCTGCCACGGTGCCACCCACGCTACATGGCTTCCCTTCCCTTCTTTGTGGTGTTCACTGCACTACCCTTCTCTCTTTCTCTCTCTCTTGTTCCCCCAGTATTTTCACTAGTTCTGCACACCTTTGTTTAAAAATGTTATGAAGTACTATTGAGATCACAGAAGGAAGATTTGCTTGTTATTATTATTGTTATTATTATTATTATTATTATTATTATTATTATTATTATCATTAGTAGTAGTAGTAGTAGTAGTAGTAGTAGTAGTAGTAGTAGTAGTAGTAGTAGCAGCAGTAGGCACAATTAGGTTCATTGACACACTCTGCTAAAACTGCTCAACTTTACTCACTTCTACACTATTGCTGTGATCATTAGCAGCCATAACACCCACAGATTCCCCAGCTTTGTTCACTGGGGAAGAATAAATCCCATACTAACAACAGACATGCTCACCCTAATAAGGATACAGTAAGGAGAGCTGCAAGAACCCACCTGGCATACACATGGTAGTTCCTGAATACAATGTGCCTATTCAACTCGATCTGTTTATGAATTTGTCAGCTTTTCCTTCAAAACTCCCTAACCAGTCACCGCTAAGGATTACAGTCCACTCCATTCTTCCTATTGTTTGTTTATTCATTTGTTTGTTTATCTATTTTAATCCGAGTCTTTCCAGTTTCTTGTTCTATCTGAGCTGACTTTTTTTTTTACCAGAATCTTTCCACCTTTTTGTTCCATCTGATTTAAGGACACTAAGAGTTATTAATCAGCTTAACCTCTACAGTACTGGGACACATTTTTACAAGTTTTGGGTGTGATAAGAGAATTTTATTGACAATAGGAAGGTTCTATGGAGCTCAGAAGAGTAATGGCCCAAGTGTCTGTACTATTTCAATCCCCACATAAGTTTCTGAAGCTGTAGAAATATGGAAATGTGTCATGGTGATGGTACTGAAAGGGTTAACTCAGTCTCATAACACCCACAAGTCCTCAATCACTTCATTAGCCAGTACGTACTCTTATATTCTTCATTCATAGTAAAAAGCACGAATGGAACTTTGTCACATTCTAATCTTATGACAATGTAATCTGTTATATGCCACAACTGATAAATCATTAAATGCACTCTTATAACACACTATATATTCAATATAATGTCTTTTATTCACCTGATTGTCTCTTATCATTACTACAGTTGAGAGGATGAATGATGTAGCCTACCTGTGTGTGTGTGTGTGTGTGTGTGTGTGTGTGTGTGTGTGTGTGTGTGTGTGTGTGTGTGTGTGTGTGTGTCACCCGACATGTGTAGCACAGGTTTATGCATATATTGCCAGAGGTGGAAATACACATTGTTCAAAGTAGAAATGTCTTATGAATACATGAATTTTTGAGGCATTGTTTAGCTGTGGCATGAAATTGAGTGTGGCTTGGTGACAAATATTTGGTTTGTCTTTCATATTAACCAACCACTCCCAAGACCTTTCATCTTATCTCAGCCATTTCAAAGCATTCCACTAGCTAAAGACTGTCAAATATACTTTTTTTATTGATCTTTTCTATCTTTCTTGTCAGTGTTTGTTAAAATTTCATTATTTAAGACTGTGCTGTGGTGTACATAGCAGTGAAAGAGTTAAACGATGAAGAAGAAGAAAATGTAAAGCAATGTGGCGTTTATAGAAGTGGTGTTTTTTCTGCCATGGTTACTGGCTTGTCCTTGCTGATGTATCTATTGCCTGGCCACATTCTGAATATTCAATAATGCCTCAAACTGTTTATATGCAAAGAACACCTTCCACTGAGAATAACTTGTACTTTCACCTCTGGCAATATCTGCAGAAACTCTTGTTACACTCTCTGTGCATGTACACAATATACTCTGATTGATCTATACTGTGCATAACAAGTCTTCATAATACTGTACTCATTGGGAAACTCTAATTTGATTATAAGAAATAGACAAGAAAAAAAATCATGAACTATTTTGACAACACAGAAAAATGTCAATGGTAGAAAGACTTGATGTATATATTTTTACATTTCCATCACCAGATAAGATTTTTCCCAACAGACCACACTAAAAACATGCAGACCCAAACTACATCTTGTCACCTTCCCTCTTTGTTATATAGACTTGGCAACACACCTCACATTTGTATATAAAATCATGTAGAAAGATGCCCTATACACCTGTACTAACAACAACTCTACAGGCAGTGATAAGTTGTGATAAGTGAGATGGATGTAGAGGAAACACAGACACTAATTAGATCAACACTCTTAAACCCTAACAATTTGCCAAGAGTAGAGACTATACACACCATTCTTTTACTGCCCTCAACAGACAGAGAGTAAAGCTGATCAACAAAGTAAGAGAGAGTATGTACAGGTGAGTATTCTAAGCCTTGAGGTTATCTTTGACATGTTGGGGAATCTTGGCCAGGAAGGCTTGGTGGTCCTGTCCCAAGGCCGAGGCAAGCACACCCGTGGAATTCCTGAGGTGGAGACAGTGAGGCCTTACTTACAGAGAGAGAGAGAGAGAGAGAGAGAGAGAGAGAGAGAGAGAGAGAGACTACTTCCATTACTTTTATTTCCATTACTACTACTACTACTACCTCTTCTACGCAGTACTATGACAAGGAAGTTAGTGTAATTCTCTAGGCTGTTCAGTAACAACACTAAGGCCATTCCGACCTACCTGTGTGCTACGGTGGCATGGTAAGGGATTGGGTTGCCTTTGATGTCAGTGAGGACGCCCCCAGCTGCCTCCAGTATTGCCTGAGGAGCACAGGTGTCCCACTTCTTGCACCCGGGGCTGGCAAATACATACACATGCGCCTTGCCCTCCAGCAGCAGCATCACCTGGTAGTGTGGGTGATGAGTGGTGGTAATGACTATATTGTATGGTAACTGGGTTATTTCTTTAGATTAACTTCATTTTCATTCATACAGTGTGCGCTTTTTACAGGAATTTATGGGCTAAAGGCCATCTAATGGAGACCTCCTATATGAAAGGAAAAAAGACAATCCTGAGAATCTAGTTAATTATTTCTGCAGTCTTAGAAAAACAACTTTATAATAGAAAACATTAAGGAATAAGTGCTGTTATCTCCAGCTCACCTTGTGTCCAGCACCTCCCACCCTGAGGACCTCTGTGGGACTGACAGCAGCGACAGCATCATTCACGGTGGAGGAGGAATGGGAGCGTGTTGTGGTGACGATGACCTTCCCCTCAGGAGGTGCCACGATGGGCATCCCCCCAACACTGCCACCCACAATGCCCCAGATGGTGCGTCCCATCTCAGCCCTGAAGAACAGATAACGTGCAGTACAGTTCACCTGATCAGAGCAGAACATCACTGCTTACACAATAGGTGGTGTGGCCAAGCTCATCTGAAGCACCCAGACACTTCACTTGCTACAACAAAACATCTGTGCATCATAAAATTAGTGAAGAATAAATGATAAAATAGAAAAAGTAAGATAATAACAGTGACTGAAGCAATGACAACACACACACACACACACACACACACACATGCAACTTGTCATATCAATAGTAGCCTGAATATCTACCTAACCTAACCTAACATAACCTTACCCTGGGTTTTGGTAGTTGTAGTATGGCTGGTGGATTACCCCTCCCACTGCCTTCCCCCCTGATGCGATGCCAATGAGTACTGTGACGTGATCCAGAAGACCTGCGGGAGACACACAATGTTACTCCACTACTGCACCTCTGTATGTGTAGAATCTGTTAGTATTGACAGGAAACAGTGATGAAAAGGAATATGTTTTGGAATTTCTAGTTAGCATTTGAAGGTTGGTGAGTGATTGAGGAGAGAAGTGCTATAGCAGTGAATAGGTTAATAAGGTGATGCAATTATTGATTCCTTGCTTTGTTACTTGCACTTCAAACACCTAATTCTTATTACATGAAGTACAGTAAGCATGAAACATCTATGCAAATTCATTATTAGTGTAGTTTGTTGAAAGACAGCGAATTGTAAGTGTTAGTGCAATAAATAGAGCAAACTCGGGGCAAATAATTCACATCAAATCTCAAATAAAAACTTCAGTGATGGTTTGGTTCAATAAATACAGCAAATTAAAGGTAATGTTAACCTTCACATGCAAAACAACACAAGAGTGCACACAACAACACAACCATCACATTGTTATCAAAAGTTCTCACCACATACTTTAACACACACAAAAAAAGCAGCACAGTAATCAAACTCAATCAATACCTAACCTAATCAAAATGTTTCAACACACAAAATACAAACTCTAATGAAAAAAAAACACATTAAACAAAAATGAAAGAAGAAAACAAATACAAGAGGAAACAATAACTAAACTTTTCTTCTTTTACTTAAGATGAAAACCACTACAAAAAAAAGAGAAAACAATAACTAAACTTTTCTTCTTTTACATTAGCACTACGAAAAAAATGCTAAGGTGAAGAGTTATGGCAGGGAAGGGGAGGGTGGGGGGAGGGACGTGACGTGAAGTGACGCAGTGGTGAGGTGCAGGGGAGGGCCAGGCAAGGCTTAGCAGAGGTCTTAACTAACTTTCACACGACAGTCCAAGTGTCTTACAAACCCCAACGTGGCCACTGATTCGACACTCATGAGCTTGTCGGGCAGCGGGGAGAAACACTCATTAGGTTCAGTAACATGGGAAATTATTGCTAAATCATTAACCACTACTCTTAAATCATTCATTCCTTTCTCTGGTAAACTTTGGAACTCCCTACCTGCTTCTATATTTCCTGCTTCCTATGACTTGATTTTATTTACCTAAGAGGGAGGCTTCAAGGCATTTGTTCCTGTCTTTCCACTAACTCTTTTGAATTTTAAGGGGACTGGCAAAATAGTGGGCTTTTTATTTACATTGTTTTTTTTTTTTTTGCTCCTGTCCAGCTTCCCCCTCTTACCCAGCAAGAAGGTTATGGGTGAAAAAGAAAAAAATTGGCACTTTCTACTTAGTTTAAAGATTGGGTGTGACTATAGAACAAGTGAAGATGTACAAGTGGCAGTCAAAGGGATAAATAACTCTCCTATCACATCAACAACACAACATACATACATTATCAGTGACATCTCCTGCCTATTAATCACAAAAATAACCTCTACATTAAAGAAAAAGAGTCATGGCCACTTTATATACACTTGGCAATGAAATAAGTGGCTGAAGGTGACAGAGAGGCTGGATACAAGGGTCAGGGGGGCACCAGGCAGCTTCCCTTACCTTGTGTGTACTCTGCTGTGCCATCCAGAGGGTCAACCCATATCACAAGCTGCAGGGAGGCAGTGAAAGGCTCAGCAGAAATGTAGTGTGATAAATACATGAGAATATTGTACAGTGAAGAATATGTTAATGATGTATCTACTATAAGGAAAGAATGAAGTGGGCAGTGGAAATATTGTAGAGTTAAGCATACATTAACCTGTAACTTGCAAGCCACAGCTCATATACAAATTCACAATGCAAAGAAAATAAATAACAAATAAATTAACCAACAAATAGTCATAAGATATTTGAAGCAAGTCTGTGGAAACTAGTTTTTCATGAACAAATTCCAAGATTCACCTCCTCCTCTGCCACTGTGGTGAGCTGCGGGGGACAGGTGATGCTGGTGATGCTGGTGTCACTGGACGGGTCAAACACCTGGCCACTCAAGTCCTTCACCTCCTCCTCACCCTCCTCCCCTGCAGGACAATGAGTACAGGAATCAACCAACCCAATAACACAGCACCTCAAAACATGACACAAAATATATAATAGAACTCAATATGAAACTTAGACCAGTATATTCAAACACCTCTGTGCTTCACCTCCACTATTTCATATTTACACAGATTTTCCCTTCAAGTCTTCTCTAAAGACAACAACAACAAGCAAAGTAATGAATGCTATCTCAGTCACCACCACCACCACCACCACCACCACACTCACCAATGATAGTTGATTTAGGGAAGCATTTCTGAAGGGAGGTGATGATGCTGCGCTGGGCTGCCCGGTCTGCCTCTGTCTGCAGGTCTTGTGCACTCTGGAAGAAACCATGAGAACATCAGAAAATGAGGGAAGCTGCAAGAGGCTGTTGTCCCTCAAGCAAATACCAAAACTATTCTTTCCATTTCAACAAGACAAAACCACCCAAAACTTACTTCTTTCTCCACAATGCCCAGCTCTCCCTTCTTCATGATGTCCCTTATGATCCTGCCAGCATTGTTAGCGATGGCCACTGAGTACCCCACCACCCGGGACAGCAGGGGCGTGGTGTGAGCTGCCACAGACATGTCCTCAGGGAACCAGGGAGATGCACGCTGCCTTCAAAAGTCCTCCTGCTGATAGAATACGAAGGTTAAGCCAAACACTTCGGTAATTTTCTTTTTCTTCTCTGAAATTCTGACAGGGAAATGCAACACTACCTTTTTTTAATACAAGAGGGGAAATTTGACTCAAACAAACACATTAATGAATACAAGTGACCACAAGTATCATGTAAGTCTGGAGGGAACCCACTACCCACATCCAGTATAGCCACTCACAGTAGATAATATGTGTTTGTTCTTGCTTCTGACCCACAACCTGTATCCTAAGGTGGCTGTGGCTGGAATAAGATGTGTAGCTGGTCAGGGAGTGGCTGGAGCATGACAGGTGAAAATACACACATTCTAACTTTCTCATCTCTACAGTGTGACAAGTGAGTGGAAAGTGTCTAGCCTGGCAGGACCTTGATGAAGCTTTCCTCAGTGCTGTGCTTCAAATACTAATCTCTGGTTGGAAATACATCAAGACATACAAAAAGGATATAAAATAAATAAATAAATAAAAGACTGAAGAACAATTGTAATATAAAAGAGTCTAAAAATATCTGGAGGAGAAAAAAGAGACATGAAAGATCTAACAAGTAATACAAAGCAGAATGCATCACAAAAAAGAAGCAATCCAACATATATTTAGAAAGAAATCACATATATCAACTTTAACGCAAGGGGTACCACAATACAGGTCATGCCACGGAGTCTCTGATAGATAACACGGATGATAAGACATCAACACACACTATACATATGAACACGACAAAGCATGGATCGCATATCATCTTTAATTGATAGAAAATACACATCGCTAAGAAACCACTTGCAAGGGAGAAGAGAATTTACTGTCTTGCATATCTAATAACATGAATTGACCAGTGAAACACCACACTTCACAAATGCACGGCAGAACACAACCATCACCGCTAACTAATAACAAAAATAACACATAACACGTACTTGGACCGGAATTAAATGAAGGTACTACGCGTGTTCCTCTTATCTCTAACTCCACAGGTGAATTAAAAGTGAAAGCTGCCTCGCCTCTCTTTATCACTCTCTCTCTCTCTCTCTCTCTCTCTCTCTCTCTCTCTCTCTACCACACACTTACGCCAGTCACCATGAGCAGCAGCAGCAGCAGCAGGGTGGTAATTGGTGATAATTGGCGATGATAGTGGCGCTGCTAGACCGTCGGCTGTTTGTTGTTAGGTTGTCAGCTGATTACCAGTGTTCGAGTCATTAACCTTGGCTTCGACTCCCCCATATCATGTTTTTTTAGTTGTTGTTGTTGTTTTATTCGTCCATTTTCATTTCAACTGCTTATTTTTTTGTGATTGTGATTTCTTTCTTTTTGGTGTCGAATGTTATAAACTTGTCCACTTTCACAATTACACTCCAGCTGATAGCCCACCAATAAATTATATAGTCCTTTTAATACTCTTCTCATTTCTTCCCTCACACCACAATATCTTACTAAATACACCAATAATAGACAGAAAACCATCACTTTACAATTTTAGACACTTCAAAGTAGACCCACATAAGAAGAAAAGATTCACACACACACACACACACAGCTTCAATAAAAACTAACATTTACAGTAGATCTTTATTTAAAAATTATAGAAAGACAATATATATACAGACACACCAATACAAGTCTTTCTCCCGGCAAGTCCCCATCCATCACCTCCAATACTAACTTAATACAGATAGAACCTCTTGTAAACCTCACTGGACCAGAACCAAGGAGAACTCACATAGGAAGAACTCTACTCATCTTAACCCCTTCAGTACTGGGACACATTTCTACCATGAGTTTTGGTTGTGATTAGATGACTTTATTAACATTAGGAAAGGTCTATGGACATGAGAAGATTAATGGTTAGAGTCTGTACTATATGGATCCCAAGGATATTATAATCATAAAGAATCTTGGAATCCTTGATGGATCCCCACATGAGTCTCTGAAGCTGTATATAATTGACAAATAATAAGCAGAATGAATATGGAAGTGAATCCCTGTACTGAAGGGTTTAAGTTCCACTCCTGGTACACTTAGACACAATTCAATCACCTCATATTATTGTTTTGCCATTGAGTTATGATTACTACAACTAATATACCAAAGTTTGTTTCCTGGTTATTCTAAGTATCCTTAATACTGTAAAAACACCCTTGAAATCCTTAATATCTTTTATGAATTAATGAAATACAAGGGATAGAACAAAATGGAAGTGATGTATGTCAATGATCAAATACAGGACATAATATTAGAGTGTATCATGGGTGGAGTGAGTGAAATGATGAGGTACATTCTGACCAAGACCTTCTCAAATGTGACATTCCATGAGGTGAAGAATTAAAGGCAGAATCATAGAAATTAGAACCATAAAAGGTACAATGACAGAATGCACAGAAGGTGAAATAGCTGAAGGTAGAATTATAATTAGGATTACTGGTTGGATTTTCTTACATTTATAGGACCGAAAACACCACTTAAATACGAATGTCTTTGGCACCAAAACACAGCAGACACACATCAACAGGAAGGAAGGGAAGGTTGATTGAATGAATAAATTAAAATGTTAGGATTCTCTTTCTCTCTCTCTCATACACACAAACACACATCACCACTACCTATCATCCAACAATACAAGTAAAGAAAAACCTTGTGACACAATTATTTAGTAAAAACTGTATTATTAGTATTTTACCTTTTTGTGCATAGTAATAAATGTCTCAAAAATGTGCATGGATATAATGAATATGGGACATGATAATTTCACTACAGCATCAGACAACAACGTATGTTTTGAAATGCATAATTCACAGCCTTTCATTCTCCTCATTTGACAACCTTACACACAAACACACGCACAAATATATCCTATCTGGTATTAATGTACATTCCAACAGAATAATGGTAAAATAGTGATGGATGTTAATTATATGAGTAGGATCTGAACTAAATGCAGCCAGTCAGTTACTCACCAGCCACCACAAGGGACAGTCACACTCCAGATCTCCAGCAAAGCAGCAAGCCACTCCACTCAGCCACTCAGCAGCCAATACTCTCCACCCATACACACACACGGCTTGACTGTGTATATTAATTAGCCGCAGGTCAGGCCCCGTATTGCCAGAGATTCTTAAGTATGTAACCTTTTCTTATATGAATTTCTACTTTTACACATTCTATCTTAATCTCCCAAAATTTGTGTTGTATTTTGGCCATTATTTCATCAGCAGCTTCACATTTGCAAGTGTTGAGATAATGGCTGAAGTACAACATCAATTTTGGGAGGTTAAGATGGATATTAAGACTAGAAATTAATCTAAGAAAGGCTACATACTTGAGAATCTCTGTTAATATGAGTCCTTAATTGAAAAGTCCACATGCCTGATATTCATAAAGATTGGCCAAAAGAATTCAATTAAATACTCCTTCAAATACTACACACACACACACACACACACACACACACAAACATTCATGAGTTTAGGAATAGAAGTCATATATTCATAGAGACATAAAGGTATTAGAATTCAATTAAATACTACCTGAAAAGCTACACATACACACTCAAACACACATGCATGAGTCACCCACAAAATAAATACACCAGAAATACATCTTTCTAACTCTTTCACTGCAAAATGCAACACTTCACAGCACAAAAAGCATGTATGAGCATATCTCCAAGAAAGAAAGAAGGATGAAAGGATAGATTTGGCAGTTTTCAGCGAGTATAATGTTTGAAGACAGTACAACTAGAATAAGTATCTCAGAGTTGTGAAAGATTGAAGAAAGATGTGCCAATAAGCAGTGAAGAGGTTAGGTGATGAAAAGGAGCTGTAAAGAGCGAGCAACTCAAATTTCTAAAGTTTCTAGTGCACATAATCTTTGGAGATAGCTGAAGACATGAAGACATCAAAACAAATCAGACAGAATAAAGGATGAGACAACAATCAGTTCTATTAAGTGAAGCAGATGTGAAGAAAGAGCAGTTTAATCTCCAGGTCAGATATCCACCAGATTCATCACTAGCACCGGAGAGACTGCCTTCTCCTGCCCCTGAGACTTGAAGGCATCCCCTGCTCCCTCCTGCTGGGCCTTGCGTTGCAGGTACCGCTCCTTGTCCCTGAGGATGGGCACGCCGTATTCAGAGTGGATCTGCGCAAAGGTCCGCCGGTTCACCAGGATGTGGGCCACAGACGGGGGCGGCGGCGCTGTCCGGTGAGGCATCGCTCCGATCGCCGAGCTGAGGTACTGGCTCACCCCCCCGCCAGACACGGTGTTGGCCCTCATGCGCATGGCCAGTGTGGGGTCCAGGGTGACCTCGTTGGAGCTCTGGGGAGGGAGAGAGGTGTGAGGGTGTCTGTTCCGAGGGTGCAGCGCGTAATGCCAAGGGTGTGGGTGGCCGCGGGTGGGGCGACAACTGCTCCCCCGACCCCCGCAGGCACTCAGGCCCGCGTGTTACTGTACCTGTGTCCTATTGAAGGGATTCTGCCGCTGTCTGTGGGGAGCCTTGGGGGGTTGGCCCTCCTCGCCTCCTCCTCCCTTACCTTGACTCTCTGTATCTGCAAGTTCACACAGTTCTGTAAATATTCATGCCTCACACTGGTCTCTAGGCTCACCTATGCCTCGTGTGCTTCTATGTGTCTATGGCAAGTATGGCACAAGATGACTGACCATTAATATGCAGAGGCTCACTTTAACACACAGGATATGAAAGCAGTTAATATATACATGATTTAACACTTGACTTATCTTACTCCAGGTGATATTAATAGTCATTCTCCAGTCAACAAACAGAGGTCTGCTTATCCCACTTCAAACCTTGAGTTGATAGCAAGCCTGGAGGTGACAGCAATGCTTATCTATCACATTACATCACTGCTACTGTCTTCCCACACTGTCAGGAGTGCACCACACACACACACACACACACACACACAAATCACCAAGGGGGAAAAACAAATACAAAAAGATACAAGCTCTCAAAAATCAAAGCACACACACACACATACACACACACACACACACACACATACACACACACACACACACACACATACACACACACACACACACACACACACACAAACACACAAACACACAGACTCAAAGATGTCATCTAACTGCATTTCAAACTCATCTCTGTTCATGAGATTTAAAACTAGACAGGTATGCAAAAAAGAAATAAGCAATAAAACAAACAAACAAACAAACAAAACAGTAAGCCATCAAGACACACACACACACACACACACACTGGCTAGGTAAGACAAATAAAACAAACACACAAAACTCACACACTCATAACAGAAGCCACACCACAAACTCATCACACAAGAAGACAAAAGACTCGGGAATTTCATCACACACTCACCACAAACACAAGAAACGTCTCACCACATCACACAGCGCACCCAACACCCTCCCCTCCCCCCTCAATGCTAACCGTTCAGCTCATCCAACTGTTTCTGCAGCTCGGCAACCATCAACTTCAGGTAATCATAGGAAGCGCGAGCCAGGGCCTTCATCCACACCTCTAAGGATTCCTGCGAGTCTGCCGCCAGCACGTACACTCTTCCGCCACCCCCATGGAACACCAGCTTGAATGTGAACTGGTCCTCGCACTCCGCCAGCTCTGTGTGTCCATCGGTTAGGCTTATTGGTCTGTGGTTAGGTGGTGTGAGACGGTTAGGGGTATGTAGAGAGGGGGAGGGAGGAAGGAAAGATAGAGAAAAGAAAAAGAAAGAAAAAGAAGGAAGGAAGGACAATAGATGGAGGAAAGGAATGAAAAACAAGAGAAAGAAAGGAAAGAAAGGAAGGGGGAGGGGCAAAAGAAGGAAGGAAAGAAGGAAAGCCAGTCCCCCAACAGTGTCAGTCAAGAGAATTAGTAAATGTCTACAAATCTCCCTCTTAAATGAGTTTATGCCATACATAGATGGAAATACAGAAGCAGGTAAGGAGTTGCAGAGTTTACCAGAGAAAGGTATAAATGATTGAAAGAACTGGTTAACTCTTGCACTAGGGACATGGACAAAATAGCAGGGAGAGGAAGAAGAAAAACCTGCTACCATAAATTAATTCACCCCCAACCCTCCATGATAAATAAGTATGCCTAGTTTCTGCCACACAGCGTCTGAGCACTGACCGATGGTACAGCCCTCCAGGATGATGACTCCGATGGGTTCACGGTCTCCCTTCTTCTCAAAGTAAAACAGCAGGTTCCCCTTCAGCACAAACCATCGCCTCTGGAAATTTTTGTTCACCTGAAGGAGGAAATGTTAGTCTATTAATGTGCTTTTGATATACCATATATGCCGGACTATAAGGCAACCTCAAATTTTTTAGGGGAAAATTTAGGTTTGTATTTTAGTACCGGTATATAAGACAACCCCTTGATTTGGGAGGCTCAAAATTGGCATAAAAACTTGTCTTATACTCCAGCATATACAGTATAAATAAATAAATAAATAAGTAAACACAAATGAAAGCCAAATATAAATGCATGGAAAAAAAGTAATAATAAAAATAATAATGCATGGATAAGTAGGCACAAGCCACACCACACTGGCTTTAAGGAGGCTTGTGGTGCAGCTGACTAAGGCTTATCTTTTTGCCTCATCAGGTCCTGGCTATGTCCACAGTTTTAATTCATTTCTCAGTGCTTTACAATGGAGAATGTAGTTCATCTGCCATACAAATGTTCAGGGGGCCTTTTTGCTAATCATTTTTTGCTACCCTTGGTCAGCTTTCTCCTATAAGATAAATAAATAAAAATACCTACATTATATTCCTGGCATCTTGGGTAATAATAAATCAGCCCTCACCTCTCCCTTCTTGAGCAGATAACCCTCCTTGTCTATGTGTGTCGGGGAAACACTGTACGCACACAAGTTCTTCTCGTTGATCTTCATGTTGCCGGCCACACTGCTGCCGAGGGACGGTCTGTGGTCTCTCTTGACTTCTGGACCTTAGACACCACACGTAATGAAGGTAAATGTCTCATCAAACTATTGGTAAGTATATAGTGAAAGTTTTGTACCTCATCAAACTATGTATGGGCCATGAATGTTAAGCCAACTACAGACTGACTGGTGTTAAGGTAAAAATTTAACAAAGGAAACACCAATAAAAAGGAACAAAATAAACACAAAGTACGATAAAATGAAACCATATCTAACAAATTACTGAGAATGACACATAGGATAGGAAGAAGTTAAGTCGAACCAGGAAAACAACAAAAAAAAAACAAAAAACAAGACGATAAGAGACACACCACTAAAAGGGACAAAATAAACACAAAGTACCCCCCAAAATAATACCAAAACAAACCATTGAGAACATAATATGACAGCCCCCACCCTCCACAACACACTCCAGCCCCCACCCACCACCCACCTACTGCCTTGTGTCACGCGGCGCTGCTCCTCATCACACACCTCCCACCCTCAGCAGTGTCCTCCTCCAGCAGGCTCTCAGGGGCCACGCAGCTGCTAATCCAGAGGGTAATCTAGGCGAGGCTGTAATCCATGGCGTGTTTACCTGCTACTGTTTACCTCATTCACAGAAAACGGGCCCCAATGTCTATTTTCTAACGGTGACTACTATATTTTATTCGATATGTTTATAGTGTTAATGCACATCCTGTCATCACCCTCTATTATGTACATTATCTACATTTCTTCCCTCCCCCCACCGCCCCGTTCTCTCTGTCTGTCTGTCCGTCCCACTCCACCTCTCCCTACCCACCACCACCACCACCACTCTCCCCCCCACCTGTACCCCCTCTTTTCTATTTTACTTTATGACTTTTACAATTTTAAAAATGTGCACAGCCGTTTGCTACCTATTCTAAGGATAACACATAAATAAGCGAACAAGGCCAAACAAGGTAAAAAGATAACTTGACACTTCAAAAAGCGTAAGCAAGTAAACAAACGAAGAAAACAACCTGAAGTATTATTAATTTTGATATTGGGCAAGTGTGTTGTATTTATAAACGACTTCAATGACATAACTATCTATACAGAGACACTTCAACTCAAGGATATTATAAGTAGTCTAGGAATTCTTGCTTTATACCCTCACCTTTTCACTTTGCTTGGAGACAATTAGCACCGTCATATACAATGCATGAAATCTTTATAAGCATCTGCTAGAAAGGCATAAGTGAAAAATATTAAGTTCTTGTAATTTCTATGCTGTTTAAGGATTGGAAGGGGCAAACATCAAAATTCTTCATCTGGTTTATTTATCAAAAGCAAAATATCAACATACATTACAGAACACATTAGAGGCATCACACTCATGGTTGGTGTGGTGTTTGTGGGGACACCTGCCTGTCACTCACACTCACACACACACACACACACACACACACACACACAGTCAGCTACACAAAGCACCACCACCAGGCTCGTCATTGTCATTATAATCATTTACTTTCAATATCTTCATTTACTTTCTATGCAATATAAATCACAGTAATAATGGTAAAGATCTTGCTGTACATAGTGTTTTCAAGATCTTATTCCTTGTTACCCATGTCACTCTGTTTAAAAAATATGTGATCATTCTTCCAAAATTTCTTGTCACTAAAATGCTGCTGACTTGATTGTACCACCTCTAACACTATGATTCTCTTCCCTCATTCTGCACACTGCTTCACCTCTTCAGTAGCCAGGAGGAATAAGGAATACATACATACACACACACACACTAGGCGAGTCATTGCAGTAAACATTCCCAGCTTGATGAGTGAGTCAGACAACAGCAGACAGCACAGCTCATGGCACGGCACAAACACTCTTCCTCAGCCAGCAGTATGAGTATGATGAGGCTTATTTGTTACTACCAGTTCATGTATCTCATTGTCATATACAGTACTGCATTTGTATATAAAGTATCCAATAGCAAATTGTCACAATGTTCATCTTATTTCTAGAATCACATAAACATAAGCTGTACAGTAACTTGTTTTACGTATAGCACTGATTTTTATCTTTTTATCTTTTTTATATAAAGGAACTGCTGGTTGAGGCAAAATAAATAAATAAATAAATACATAAGTAAAACGAAACATAAAAAATTTACTGCTTTCCAAAAGTAGAAGAAATTATCTACCAAAAATGTAGTTTTAATAGTCAACTATACTTTCATTATCAAAATAAGAAAAATGCTGGGTAGGGTAACAAAAACTGAAAATAAGGGTCTGTTTAACCAATGCTTAGAAAGGAAAAGTAATAAAGAGATCTACCAATAAGGTACACAATTATATGCCACATGAACAGCACTGGAAGGTCCAATTGCAAAGCTGACACCACAACCTTCAATAAAGTCCATCAATACAAGTCATCTGGTACACCATGAGAGTCTCCTTCAGGCCAGCTGCTGCAGCCAGGAGGTGATAGGACTCAGGTTCTCTCCATTCTTGGCCACAGCCTCCACAAACTCCACCTTGATGGATCCCAGGTGACTGAACTCAAAGTCCTGTCCTTGCTTGCCAAGGAAGCTGTTGTTGTTGGTGCCCTCACCCACAGACTGCAGTTCACTTGCCTTGGTCACACGGAGCAGGTTGCTGTATCAGAAAGATTAGACAACGATAACATACATTCGTACCTTTCTGTGGTAAACTCTAGAATCCTCTACCTGCTTCTGTATCTTCAATTTCTTAGGACTTGACTTCATTAGAGAGGGAGGTTCCAAAACATTTATCCCTTTCTTTTGGCTAAATCTCTTGGATTTACAAGGGGACTGGCAAACAAGTGTGCCTTTTTTCATTAGTACTTTTGTTGCCCTTGGCCAGCTTTCCTCTTTTGGTCCTCAGACAGAGAAAGGATAGTGTTCTTAGTCTCACTTTATGGGGATTAATTGCACAAGAATTTTTGTAACAATGAAGAATTAGATAGAAAAGAAACACAAGCTTTATAAAATATGGGACATGAACCTGCAGGCTAAAATGAAAGGGATCCTTGTTAATGTATACTTGTAGGTACCCTATCTTGCTTAACTCCTTATCACAGTACTGAATTTTTTCATGTAAAAGGGGAAAACTGGCCAAGAGTAACAAAAACAATCAAACAAAAAAAACCACAGTGACACTTTGTATATTGGACAGACTTGAGCAAACAAGCACTTCAAGCCAGACCATGTCACTTGAACATATAAGGAAAGACTCATACAGCTTTTCAACACTGCCACACTTACATTTCCTTCTCCAGTGTCTTCTGTATCAATGGGGCAGCTCTGGCCAGGGTGAGGTCCTGCTTGTTGCACACCACCAGGACGCGTGACACCTTGGCCTGCACCGCTCCGTCACAGAGGACAGTGTAGAGGAAGCTGCAATAGAGGAGGCAGTGATTGTGAAAAGAAAATACAGGGAATTAGAAACCCCCAAACTTATCACTAATTAAAGAGAGAGAGACATTTATGCATAGCACTCCAGAGTAAATCTTTAAACACAGCCAGGTATAATGAGTGAAAGAAAAATGAATACGACGAATGCAAGTGAAAGAACAAACCAGAACAGCAAGAAATGAGAAGTCTATAACAAAAGTTGTAATCAGTGTGGACTCACTCGGCAACATCCCTGACATCCTTCTGAATGGTGCCAGAGTCGACCACAAAGAGTATTCCCCGCGCCAGCTTCTTCACCTTCTCAAACGCACCATAACGGATGCGCTCGTGGCCTGGGAGGTCGTACAGGGTGAGCGACTTCTGTTTGGGATGAAGTAATGTGGTTGTAGTGATTCATTACAGGTATTAGCAATCTACTCAGTTAAAGAGCCTTGGAGTGTGTTATTACAGCATCTTATAACTTTAGTGAATGGTCTGATGAGTAATTAATGACCTACTGCTACTCAAAGATACAGCTTCAAAAGTGTCAGTATCTCCACTATGTAGATTTCAAAGAGGTTTGTAGTTATTATAATACTTCTGTGTATTTACTGACTTGCTGGTATGTAGACATTGACATTACAAAGAGCAGTTATGGAAGATAAATAGACACATACATGAATGATAAACAGACAAAAGGATCCTAAGTGAGAGGAAGGCTAGCATATCATTTATACCATTCTTTTGGCTAACTTTTGACCCTGTTTGGGGACTATCACCTCAGTGGGCTATTTTGTGACCATTTTTGTTGCCCTTGGACAGTTTTCCCCCTGACATAAAAAATAGAGAAAAAAAGTACCCACATTGCCTGTAGAGTAAGTGCCGGAGGATTCCCTGATGGAGGTGACGGAGACCACATCCACGCCATGACACAGCCGGGAGAACAGCTGTGTCTTGCCACTCTCACACAGCCCCAGCAGCAGGATGCCACGCCCCCTGCTGGTGCCACGCAGCAAGCGCCACAGTAGCACTGGGAAGGCACACCAATGAGATAGTGAGATGATTTCACAATGGGCATAATTATAACTTTTGAGACATAACAATTGAGGGTTAAATTTTAAAACAAGTTCCTCCTTTACCAACTATGGATAAATTTTGTCTATTTTGGTTTCCCTGGCCAGCTAAACTTGAAGAACAAATTTAATCTAACCTAAACCTAAATCTAGCTCTGTTTTTTATGGTAAATTTTTACTTTAATACCGTTTTTTTTTTTTTTACCCACACACACAATAAAAAGAAAAAGAACAATACATACATAACCACACAATAAAAACCAGGATACACACACACACACACACACACAACAGCAGAAGAGCCTTACATAGAGTGAGGAGTCCCACCACCACCGCCACCGCCACCTGCAGGTACACCACGCCCTCCTCAGTGAACTCAGGTACTATGCTCCTGAATGTCTCCTTCAGGGATATCCTCTTCTTGGCCCTCACCTGGTCTGCCATGGCTGTAGGATAGGTAAATATGTTCCACTCACCCACCACTACCCTTCACTCCACACTAATACACTGATGGCTGGCGTAGGTACGGGTTGGGTTAACTAACTTGGCTTAGGGTTAACTTTGTACGTCAGTTTTATATATTACAGTGCTTTTTTCTCATATTAATACCTGTTTTTAGTTGGTAGTTTATTTTGTTTGCTTTTTATCTTGATGTGGGGATAGGTGATGCTTGGTTTGGGATAGTGTGTTTATTGTTTATTGCTGAAAGTGACAGGTGGAAGTAATATAGTCTTAAATTGGGGTTAAGTCATGGGTATTTTGTTATTTCAGTATCCTATACCAGTGTGTCTTTTAATAATACTATTTCATCTCAATTTGGCAAGTCTTTTTCGTTAATTTCAATGTCTGTGAAGTAATATAGCTGGTAATTTAAGGAGTCTGAGGTGAAAATTTATACACTATCAGTTTTCACACAAATAACTCAATATCAACTAAACAAAGAAAACCTAAAATACCGATAAAATAAACACGCATAAAATAGAACAACCTGAAAACCAGACATACCCCTTAAAGAAAAAGAAAGAAAAAAGAAATTAGAAACTCGACGCATCCCGATGTTCATTTGTCCATTGTTTTGCGTGCGGCCATCCCTTCCTCCCCGCCAGCCACACAGTAAGCACGTCCCTCCCTTTCATCCACACGCATCTCACTCATCCTTCACTCTGCCTCACCACAACATGCATCACCCGACACACACACCATTGGAGTAGTGCACTGTGCAATATGGCGTGAATTAGTTACGTACAAGCTGAGTAAATGGGATAAATAACGTGTCTGGTTTGCAGGTGACGGCACAATGTTGATGCCCAAGGAGAACAGAGTGGCCATCTACGAACACCTCTTTAAGGGTAAGTGTGGTGGTGAATTGTGGTGTTGTGTGGTGGTGAGGAGAGCCATAGTGGTGTTATCAGTACCGCATGGTCGTTGTTTCCCAGGTGGTGGTTGTATTGGGGTGGCCGTTAGTGGGGCGGCTTACCTTTTTGGTTTGTCCCTCATTGCTTGGTTTTGGTGGTGAAGTAACGTGTGAAATATGAAGTTAGTGACCCAGTTCTTTAGTGCCCGGTATGACTGAGTTTCCTAAGTATATAGTTATCTTTTAGGCGATTTCCTAGTCTTAAAATTATCTTAACGTCCCTACTTTATACTTTAGCCATTATTCCATCAGCAGCTTCAAATTTACCGGTGAGATAATGGCTTAAGGACCAGACCAGTTTTTATAGGTTAAGATGGATTTTAAGACTAGATTTTCGCTTAAGAAGTTTGCTATACTTAGGAATCTGTTAATACTGTAATACTGTACATGTGTATGGTTGGTGGGCACAGCAGTACACACAGCAGCTCTTGTACCAGCCAGCCATGTGGTACAGTGGGCCAGTCCTTAAGCCATTGTTCATCTCTTTGTTAATCCTCTAAGCTTAGTATTCCGTCCTCTAGAACCTCTTCACCCTTCTTTCACTACTCCCTTCCAAGCCTGTTGTACTAGTTACTCCTGTCAGTTATTTAGGGAGGGTAAGTTGTGATGCAGTGTGCCTCTAATCTAGATGAATATCCCATCCTCTAGAACCTCTTCTTCACCTTCCTTCCTTTCTTTACCCCTAATAAGTGTGGTGAAAGTGATACAGTGTGCTGCATTGCATCTTTCCCAGTGTATTCACTGTCGCAGTCGCCTGCTGGTCACCCAGCCAGCCTTTTCCCTACTGTGTGAACCCAGAGCTCTTAGCCCAATCAGCCCTACCCAATGGGAAGGGCTGAGACCACACCACACACACACCGGGACAGCAAGGCCACAATCCCTCGAGTTACATCCCGTATCTACTTGCTGCTGCTGTGTGGGTGAACAGGGGCTAGATACACATTAAGAGGCTTGCCCATTTGCCTTGCTGTGCCTGGGACTCAAACCTGGGCCCTAATGGTTGTGAGCTGAGCGTGCTAAACACTACGTTATGCAGTGTGTGTGTGTGGTGCAGTGGTCCATCAGGTGGAGTGTGTTAGTCACTGTGCATAACAGGAATTCC
Organism: Callinectes sapidus; assembly: GCA_020233015.1. Lineage (NCBI taxonomy): Eukaryota > Metazoa > Arthropoda > Malacostraca > Decapoda > Portunidae > Callinectes > Callinectes sapidus. The sequence goes on from CM035204.1 coordinate 3,284,709, forward strand.
AGTGTAGCATTGTGTGGCTGACTGGCCAGCGTTATGCTATAGTAATGGTGAAGCACACTGTTATCACTGCCTCGGCAGCTCTGGTGTGCATCGCTACATTGCAAAAGAGTGGCAAATAAATGCTTACAAGACAGCCTGCCTTTGACAAATATGGCCGTTTGAATTCTTAGAGCTTTCCAAGAAATAATAAATTTGGTCTATTCTGGGATTCCTTACCAACTAAACCTAACCTAAACACCACACTGGTGGCAGCAGCAGCAGCAGTTCCTTCCTACAGGGGCTGCCACAAGTAGATCTAATGGCCTGTCACATCTTCCCTAATTTTCCCGTGTCCTTATGTTCTGTGCAGAGGGTGTGATGGTGGCCGAGCGGGACCTCTTCCTTCCCAAACACCCCGAGCTGGAGAAGATCCCAAACCTGCACGTCATTAAGGCACTCCAGGTGAGACAGGGACAGATGACACATCCACACTCACTTCCACTTTTCTTTTTTTCAATGGAAGAGTAGAAAGCTGGCCAAGGGAGGGGGGGGAGAAAAAAAAGAAAGAAAACTATGAAAATAAAAGGTCCACTAATTTGTCTGTTCCCTTAAAGTTTGATATTGATATAGTCCAATTCTTCGTTCACACATCTCCGCAAACCTCCTACACATTTTAACGTGACCCTCAGCTTGATAGATAACCAACATTTACTTTTTGTTCCCTTCAGATCTGATAGCTTTTGAGTTTCTTGTCATTTAAAATACTTCTAGAAATCTACCCACTTTAAATACACCACACTAAACCTTACCTTACCTTGCCTAACTGTACTTTACTTCTTACTTTACTTTACTTTACTTTACCTTACCTTCCTTTACTTTACTTTACTTTACTTTACATTACATTACAATACCTTATACTTTACTTTACTTTACCTAACTTTACCTTACCTTACCTTGCCTAACCCTAACCTAATATGTAGCCTCCCATCCGTGCAGAGCCTCAAATCTCGTGGGTACGTGGAGCAGAACTTTGCGTGGCGTCACTATTACTGGCGCCTCACCAATGAAGGCATCCAGTACCTGCGTGACTACCTCCACCTGCCTGCTGAGGTGAGGATGCCACATTTTTTTATGGATAAGACAACCCTAAATTCCTGTCTGAATTTAAGTTTTTTTTTGTTGATATTGGCAGTAGTTTGGGTGGGTAAGCTCTAGATAACTGAAATGATGATGTATAGGTGTTCCCAGGTGTACGATTCACCAATACTTTACAAACCTCACTCTACTTGATCACTTTTATGAGAACGTTTGAATAAAAACTAATTTCATGTGGTGTGTGTGTACATCTGTGAAAACTAAAATTCATAAGCGACTGCCCTCCCTTCCCAGATCGTGCCAGCCACCCTGAAGAAGCCCACACGCCCCGAGGGAAGGCCACGCCCCATGCAGAGCCGCCCCGAGGGACCCCGAGGAGAGGGCTCCAGGGACGCCTACCGCCGCGCTCCTTCTGGCATGGACAAGACTGGTGACGCTGGTGCCGGGTCCTCCACCATGGAGTTCGTGAGTCCTTGCTTCCTCTACGTTCATGGGTGGGGTTGGATTAGGTTAGGTTAGGTTTGTGAGTACTTTGTTCCTCTGCATTCATGGGTGGGGTTGGATTAGGATAGGTTTGTGAGTACTGTTTTCATTGTGAGTTGGTTATGTGAATGTTGCTCTTCTTTGTTTATTTAGAATTGTAGAAACGTTGCTCTTGTTTGTTTATTTAGAATTGTAGAAACTCTAAAATTTGTCTTGGTAGAATTGTAGAAACACCTTTGAAAACTTGTCAATTTAAATGAAGCCTTTTGAAATAGTGGAGGTGAGGCACGGAAGGGTTTGAGAATACGATCCTTTAAAAAAATCTTAGGCATCGAATCACTAACTTCTCCGTCTTTCTCCCTGCAGCGTGGCGGGTTTGGGCGAGGTTCCAAGAGGCCGCAGTAAAGTTAATAGAATAAAGAGAAAAACTGTATCTCATGTCTTTAGCCTTATCTGGGTGTGGGTTTGTGACAGTAACGTAAGGTATTGCCACTCGGCCAAGGTAAGGAATGTGCTTGTTATGTTGCTGGCGAGATTATTATTGGCTCAGATTTTGGTGATGTTTGGTTGGAATAGTGTCATTATATGCTGGTTTGTTCTGTTTCTAATTGTTGGGTTTTTTTCAGGGTGTGTGCTGGGTGGATGGACAAATTGATGAGGAGATGCAAGGTTAGTGTGTGTAATTGAAAGTACCTCTGTTTTTGTGGTTTGTAGTTGAGTGATCTGTTCTTATTTTCACTCTATTACTGATTTTTTTCCATTTATTTGTTGCTTTTCATCTTTAATAACATCTGCATAAAATCCATTAATTTCCTGAAGTGTTAGGATTAATTAACTCTCTACCTGTTTCTATATCTTCAACTTGACTTAACTTTATTTAAGAGGGAGTTTTCAAGATATTTGTCCCTGTTTTCCAGCTCACTTTTTGAACTTTAAGGGGACTAGCAAATTAGTTGACTCTCATTTTCATTGCTTTTGTTTTTAATCATTGGGCAGCTTCCCCCTCTTATATAAAACAAAGTACAGTATTGTTGGGTTGGCTACATGTTTCCTTGGCCTGTGCCTCGTGTTGTCCCAGCTGGCGTTTTGTCAGCTGGTCAACCTCGGGAGCTGAGACCGCCGACCCAGAGCAAAGACAGTCTCATAGTACCACACTGGCCTCTGCTTGTGTGGCCTCCAGTGGCTGCTACACCTGCACCCCTTGCCATCACCACAGGACCCCTTGGTGTTGTGCTGTGATGGGTTTAGACTCCTAGGAATGCTCTATTTTATTCTATATTTGCAAATTGAGACAGTCTTCCTGGTTCCTGCAAAGAATATACTTGTAATGACGGTGTAACTCATGTTAAACTGATAGCTTTCATAATACTTGGCATCCAGGAAAACATCGGTGTATTTAACTAACACTGAAGTTCAAATGTATACAAGAACTATCAGCTACCAACCAACAACAATATATTTGGTTGAATATTAAAAGCTTAGGTAGCAAATCCACTGAGTGACCAACAGATTGTCATTAGGTAGCCAACCAGAGGCACCAATGCTCCATCTGGTGAAGTCTGAGGCACTCCTTGTGTTGCTGTTTAGTTTGATACATACATTGTGGTTTGTCATCATTGTTTACACACCAAGGCATGCTTTTTGTTGTTTGGTATCTAATTTGACCATATTTTGGACTTTTCCATCACCAGGTGTTCAGTATTGTCTCTTTTTACAGTTATGTGCAGTAACGTAGCAGTGGCTTTGGCTCTCCTGTGCTGTGTGCGGGTAAGTCATTGCTTTATTGAAGTCATTTTGTGAAAGACCCAATTTGTTGTTGAGTATGGTGATCACTTTATGCATAACCGGAATTCCAGTTAAGCTTTGTCTGCCTAATTGGCCAATGTTATGCAAGAGTAACTGTAGCAAACACTTTGTATCACTGCCTTGGTGGTGATAGTGTGACCTAATACATTTCCACATCATTCTCTCACCTCATTTGATGTAGGAAGATTAGATGCAAGTTTGTATAATTCCCGGCAACATATATATGAGGTTATGAGTGGAATGAGGCCTTGAGAGCCACTTTAAAAATTGAGGAAAATGCTGTTAGAATTTCTTGATGTTCATTGCCTCATATAGTTTGTCAAAGTATCAGATTGATGGCCTGATGTGTGTGTGTGTCTCATGTTCTGTTTCTTTGTTGACAGAAGTGGTGCTGGTTGGAGTCACCGTATTTACTATGATGTGAGTTTTCTTGTTATTTTTCTACTGGATTTAAATACAATGCTAGCACCTTTTTGAGGGTCTTCTTTTTTATTTCTTTTGCATTTTAAATTTTTCTCCATTTATTGCTATATTTTATTTAGCTAGAGCTATATTTTATAATTATTGCTTTTATGAATTAAGGATGATAGTTTTGTTCTGAGGTACGTTGACGAGAACCCACAGCGCACTGATCCACTGCTCCATGCCAGTGGCTGGAGGGGATGTGATGCAGGCTCATGGCTGGCCTTTCTTTTGCAGGTTTGAAGGAGGTTGTCAAGTTGACGTGTGACAGGAAGGTTGTGGTGGCGTGAATTGGTCAGGAGCAGCTGTGTGCATGGGAAGACACTAAGTTGAATCAAGACCATCATGAACCAGGAAGAAGTGAGGCAGGGAGGAATGTGGTGCTTGAGAAGACTTGGTAAGTGTAGATATGTGCTGTGAGAAGAAAAATGGATGTTTTTATGCATTGATACATGATGAAAAGAAGGATAGGGACAAATGATAACCAGCTGATTATTTGTCCAATGGGAATCTCTCTGATTAATGCTGCTGTAGGTGCTGTATGTAGGCAAACATTACTGCTATGTACTGAAGTGTTCCCTTATTGTTGCAGCATAATGGAGTGGGAGGATGAGCAGTGCAGTTCCTCATTTAAAAAGACACAGTAAGTAGAAACTGAAGAGAAATAGAAACCTTGACTGAAAAGGGTAAATATGAGCAGAGTGAAGAATAGTAGTTATATTACTGATTACTTTTTTACAGGTTTTTGAATTTACTCTAGGTCCAAAATTCAAACAAATGTTTTATTTATGCTTTTATGATTCCCTTTAACCCAATGCCCACATGTGAGATGTTAATCTTAATGAGGAATAGCATAGCTCTACTGTTCTTTAGTTCAGCTCACTTCACCAAGGGATGATAGTTTTGTTCTGAGGTACGTTGACGAGAACCCACAGCGCACTGATCGCTGCCCCACGCCAGTGGCTGGAGGGGATGTGATGCAGGCTCATGGTTGGCCTTTCTTTTGCAGGTTTGAAGGAGGTTGTCAAGTTGACGTGTGACAGGAAGGTTGTGGTGGCGTGGTTTGGTCGGCATTGTGAGTTGAGGTGAGTTCCTGACGTACAAGTTTTGTTGGTTTATTTCCCACTGCGTGATGAAATTGCGTTATCAATTTATGGTTAGTGTCCTGATTACCTTGATGCCAACTAGGGCGGACTGAATGACTTGCAATTTGTGTATTGAGTTTGGGGAGTGCGATTGTGTTTTGACAGTGTGTTGTGTTTCAGGTGTTGTGGTCAGAGTGAACCAGGAAGAAGTGAGGCAGGGAGCAATGTGGTGCTTGAGAAGGCTTGGTAAGTGTAGATATGTGCTGTGAGAAGAATAATGGATGTTTTTATGCTTATGATGAAAAGAAGGATAGGGACAAATGATAACCAGCTGATTATTCATCCAATGGGAATCTCTCTGATTAATGCTGCTGTAGGTGCTGTATGTAGGCAAACATTACTGCTATGTACTGAAGTGTTCCCTTATTGTTGCAGCATAATGGAGTGGGAGGATGAGCAGTGCAGTTCCTCATTTAAAAAAGACACAGTAAGTAGAAACTGAAGAGAAATGGTGATAAGGGTAAATATGAGCAGAATGAAGAATAGCAGTGATGTTACTGGTAACTTTTTCACACGAGTTTTCTTTACAGGTTTTTGTATTTACACCAGGTCCAAAATGCAGACAAATGTTTGATTTATGCTTTTACAACTCCCACATGTGAGATGTTAACCCCTTAAACTCGGGTACAGTACATTACCGTTTCACATGCAAGACTCTGGGTACGGTAAATACCAAATCGGTGTGTTTGGGCTACATTTGGCTATTTTCTTCCCATTTTCTTTGCGTGTGGGCTGGCAACCTTTATTAGCAGTAAACAAATCCCGTGGGTCAGTTTGTCACTGACCACCACGATGAGTGAGAAGAGTGATAGTGATTCTGCGGTGTGCGATTCCCTGCTCCGCCTGGCGCGCCTTACATCCAGAGAGAGAGAGACAGACAGAGAGGGGGGGGGGTGGCTGGCATGGAGAGGGAGAGGGATGATACAGGGTAACCACTTTCTATAGTCGAAACCAAAGCCATTGGGTGGCGTTCGGACACAAGGCCTGAAACATGCATTACACCACCTCATTCAATCTGTGATATTTTGGTAACCATAGCACCAAGAGACTTCTGGATTTCTGCATTGTAAAGAGGAAGAGTTGCAAGAGATGGAAGCACCTGTTTTAATCCCTAGTTTATTGAATTTCTAAGTGTAATCAGCGTGTGAATACAGGCTATTTTGAGTTTCTCGCTAAACCCCCCAAATCAGCGAGTAAAAACTCACTACCCTCCCGAGTTTTAGGGGTTAATCTTAATGAGGAATAGCATAGCTCTACTGTTCTTTAGTTCAGCCCACTTCACCAAGGGATGATAGTTTTGTTCTGAGGTACGTTGACGAGAACCCACAGCGCACTGAACGCTGCCCCACGCCAGTGGCTGGAGGGGATGTGATGCAGGCTCATGGTTGGCCTTTCTTTTGCAGGTTTGAAGGAGGTTGTCAAGTTGACGTGTGACAGGAAGGTTGTGGTGGCGTGGTTTGGTCGGCATTGTGAGTTGAGGTGAGTTCCTGACGTACAAGTTTTGTTGGTTTATTTCCCACTGCGTGATGAAATTGCGTTATCAATTTATGGTTAGTGTCCTGATTACCTTGATGCCAACTAGGGCGGACTGAATGACTTGCAATTTGTGTATTGAGTTTGGGGAGTGCGCTTGTGTTTTGACAGTGTGTTGTGTTTCAGGTGTTGTGGTCAGAGTGAACCAGGAAGAAGTGAGGCAGGGAGCAATGTGGTGCTTGAGAAGGCTTGGTAAGTGTAGATATGTGCTGTGAGAAGAATAATGGATGTTTTTATGCATTGATACATGATGAAAAGAAGGATAGGGACAAATGATAACCAGCTGATTATTTGTCCAATGGGAATCTCTCTGATTAATGCTGCTGTAGGTGCTGTATGTAGGCAAACATTACTGCTATGTACTGAAGTGTTCCCTTATTGTTGCAGCATAATGGAGTGGGAGGATGAGCAGTGCAGTTCCTCATTTAAAAAGACACAGTAAGTAGAAACTGAAGAGAAATAGAAACCTTGACTGAAAAGGGTAAATATGAGCAGAGTGAAGAATAGTAGTTATATTACTGATTACTTTTTTACAGGTTTTTGAATTTACTCTAGGTCCAAAATTCAAACAAATGTTTTATTTATGCTTTTATGATTCCCTTTAACCCAATGCCCACATGTGAGATGTTAATCTTAATGAGGAATAGCATAGCTCTACTGTTCTTTAGTTCAGCTCACTTCACCAAGGGATGATAGTTTTGTTCTGAGGTACGTTGACGAGAACCCACAGCGCACTGATCGCTGCCCCACGCCAGTGGCTGGAGGGGATGTGATGCAGGCTCATGGTTGGCCTTTCTTTTGCAGGTTTGAAGGAGGTTGTCAAGTTGACGTGTGACAGGAAGGTTGTGGTGGCGTGGTTTGGTCGGCATTGTGAGTTGAGGTGAGTTCCTGACGTACAAGTTTTGTTGGTTTATTTCCCACTGCGTGATGAAATTGCGTTATCAATTTATGGTTAGTGTCCTGATTACCTTGATGCCAACTAGGGCGGACTGAATGACTTGCAATTTGTGTATTGAGTTTGGGGAGTGCGATTGTGTTTTGACAGTGTGTTGTGTTTCAGGTGTTGTGGTCAGAGTGAACCAGGAAGAAGTGAGGCAGGGAGCAATGTGGTGCTTGAGAAGGCTTGGTAAGTGTAGATATGTGCTGTGAGAAGAATAATGGATGTTTTTATGCTTATGATGAAAAGAAGGATAGGGACAAATGATAACCAGCTGATTATTCATCCAATGGGAATCTCTCTGATTAATGCTGCTGTAGGTGCTGTATGTAGGCAAGCATTACTGCTATGTACTGAAGTGTTCCCTTATTGTTGCAGCATAATGGAGTGGGAGGATGAGCAGTGCAGTTCCTCATTTAAAAAGACACAGTAAGTAGAAACTGAAGAGAAATAGAAACCTTGACTGAAAAGGGTAAATATGAGCAGAGTGAAGAATAGTAGTTATATTACTGATTACTTTTTTACAGGTTTTTGAATTTACTCTAGGTCCAAAATTCAAACAAATGTTTTATTTATGCTTTTACAACTCCCTTTAACCCAATGCCCACATGTGAGATGTTAATCTTAATGAGGAATAGCATAGCTCTACTGTTCTTTAGTTCAGCTCACTTCACCAAGGGATGATAGTTTTGTTCTGAGGTACGTTGACGAGAACCCACAGCGCACTGATCGCTGCCCCACGCCAGTGGCTGGAGGGGATGTGATGCAGGCTCATGGTTGGCCTTTCTTTTGCAGGTTTGAAGGAGATTGTCAAGTTGACGTGTGACAGGAAGGTTGTGGTGGCGTGGTTTGGTCGGCATTGTGAGTTGAGGTGAGTTCCTGACGTACAAGTTTTGTTGGTTTATTTCCCACTGCGTGATGAAATTGCGTTATCAATTTATGGTTAGTGTCCTGATTACCTTGATGCCAACTAGGGCGGACTGAATGACTTGCAATTTGTGTATTGAGTTTGGGGAGTGCGCTTGTGTTTTGACAGTGTGTTGTGTTTCAGGTGTTGTGGTCAGAGTGAACCAGGAAGAAGTGAGGCAGGGAGGAATGTAGTGCTTGAGAAGACTTGGTAAGTGTAGATATGTGCTGTGAGAAGAATAATGGATGTTTTTATGCATTGATACATGATGAAAAGAAGGATAGGGACAAATGATAACCAGCTGATTATTCATCCAATGGGAATCTCTCTGATTAATGCTGCTGTAGGTGCTGTATGTAGGCAAACATTACTGCTATATACTGAAGTGTTCCCTTATTGTTACAGCATAATGGAGTGGGAGGATGAGCAGTGCAGTTCCTCATTTAAAAAGACACAGTAAGTAGAAATTGGGACCATGCAAGGATGTGTGGCTGGATTCTAAGAAGTGGTTTTGCCTGAGGAGGACTGCAGTAAGACTAGTAGTACAGTGTGCTACATTTATCTGAAGCAGGGGAAAGAGAAAATACATTACCATTTTCCTATTGTACATGAGATCTTATTCACTTCTTTGTAAGGCATACTCATATTTCTTTATTCATTTTCAGGGGAATTTACCAATGAATAAAATTTGAAGTCAAGATTGTGTTTTTGCTTCAGCCTGGTGTTGTAGAATGTTTGAACTTTTAAGTATTAGTAGCAATATCTCGGTTGCAACATGTAGTTGTCCAACAAGTGTCATGTGGCTGCGAACGGCCTAAACCACATCTTTTATCTTGAGTACAATACCATGTCATACAGTTTCGCTACAGAGAGAGAGAGAGGGGGAGGGAGTCAAGTTACTGTCTAATGAACTTTGCCTCCTTTGGCCTTGTTCTATTGGCGTATTTTTGTTATTTTTCGCAAGTTCGCTTTACTTTTGACATTTATGGGGTTATAATTTATTTATCTATTGTCTATCTATGTTCTTCGCATATTATCTACTCGATTTCTTAGCTTTGTCAAGAGAAACATGGAAATATACAACTTTTTAGCCTAAGTACTGGTAAACATGTTCGTTGTTTGCCCTTGTTTCTTTCGCTTATTTTTGCTATTTCCCGCTAATTCGCTTTATTTTTGGCGTTTATGGGGTTACATATGTATTTTTCCACGCTTCATATTTTGTTCTTTGCATATTACCTACTCGATTTCTTAGCTGTGTCAAGAGAAACATGGAAAATAGGAGAACTTTTTTGGCCCTAGTACTTGTAAACATGAGTACCGGTTGGCCTTGTTCCTTCGTTTATCTACGTCTGTTTTTTCACTAAATCGCTTTATTTTGACGGTTAAGGGGTTATATATGTACTTTTACACGCTTCTTCTATATCCTCTGCATATTAAGCACTCGATTTCTTAGTTATGTCAAGAGAAACATTGAAAAATACGAGAACTTTTGCTCCCAAGTGCTAGTCACCATGACTACCGGTCGGCCTAGTCCCTTCGTTTATTTTTATAGGTTTTTTTCCGCTAATTCGCCTTACTCGACGTTTAAGGGGCACTATATATGTTTATCTATTGTCTATGTATGTTCTTTGCCTGTAACCTACTCGATTTCTTAGCTGTGTTGAGACAAACCTGGAAAACTACAAGAACCCTTTGGCAGGTGTTAAAATAATATGCTCCTTCCCGGCCAGCCATGAGGGCGGGGCGGGGCCGCGGGGGTGTCTGAGAAAGAAGTGAAGTAGTGTCTTCCCAGTGTTCGGAGGGGGAGGGTATACGTGGGTTGGCTACTTTTAACCTATTGAAAAGCGGTTTAGTTGAATTGACACTGGATTTTAAGCGTTTTTAGCGTCCTAGTGGCATATGAAGACCTCAAAACCGTCTGGATAAACTGGCCAGCGAGATTTCATGAGTGTTTTACCATTGGAGTGGCATAATAAGACGATTTCCACTGGCCACCAGCCTCTTGCCATGTCTCATCAGGTAAGTCACCGCCTCAGGCCCGGGCGCCATCTTGCATTTTTATTTCATCGGTCATTTTAAGCCTTTTCTCTCAATTATTATAGGCTCATCTTGCCACAGTATGCAGCCATGGTACTAAGCTTTCATATGAGCCATTCAGACATAGCTTTCGTGGTCAAGTTTAAGTTTAATGAAGGTGGGAGTGAGATAGGAGGGGGGGGGCCGTACCTCACCACGGGGCCTCCGCCAGCCGGCTCATATATCAGGATATTGTCTTCGTTTCTGGACTGTTTATTTGGGATCATTAGTCAAATTTAACGCTTTCTATGAATACTGTAGCGTGTTTCAAGTGATTTGCGTGCGTGTAAGGGGTGAAGATCGCTGTGGTTGGCGTTATCAGGGTGGTAAATAAGGGGGAATTTTGGCGCTAAATTTCTTGGAACGCCAAATGCACTTTTTTATTTAAGGCTGTATCAAGTTATTATTAATTGCAAGAGGTAGTCCATATACAATGGTGTTTTATGCCTAAAGTTCAGTGAAATGAGTGGAGAGGAAAAGTGTTATTTTGCGGTGTCAAAGTTACATTAAAAACTTAATTATCAGCCTGTGAACAATTTATTTCTGCCTCTAACTCACTCTAAAGTGTTTAAAATGATTAAAATTAAATAGTAGCGGGGAAATGCTAGCAACCCTCTGCCCCTTACAAGCTTAATAATGGTAAGGTGAAGGCAAGGATTCTAATTATAATATCCTTGGGTGAGGGAATGCGAGGAGAGAGGGGAAGGTGTAATTTCAGGGGCAGTGGTATTTCCCTTTATAATACAACGGATTAGGTGGGGATCTACAAAATAATCGGAAAATGAGACGCTGAATTTATACTAGACCTTTACTAAGAAGATTTAATAGTTTAACAAAAGTATCAAGGCGAACATGTAGTAGTGTGAAGTAAGAATCAAGAATATTATAACTGATTTTCAAAAAAATGAAGCGCTGCGTTTATACTAGACCTTTACGGAAAAGAAATATTTAATAGTATAACAAAAGCACCAAGGTGGACATGTAGTGTGAAGTAGGAAACAAGGATATTGATAGGAAATACACCGGTGTAGAGAGAGAGAGAGAGAGAGAGAGAGAGAGAGAGAGAGAGAGAGAGAGAGAGAGAGAGAGAGAGAGAGAGGGGCGCCGTTGGAGAGACATAAACACACACATCTGGCGTCAACAGTGTTATTCCTACCATGAACTCCATTTTTTCCAGATTGTGCATCCCCTCACTCACAGGACTCGTGGGAGGACTCGCTGTGACCTGCAGGACTCTGGTCACTCGGCCCCACCTGCCCCACGCCCTCGCTGCCCCGCCCACGCCCTTGTATGGGGGTGTGGGCGTGACGGGCCTTACCACCAGCAGACCCCTATTGCTGCCCCAGCCCCCCATTGGTGAGTGTGGCGCTCTCTCTCTCTCTCTCTCTCTCTCTCTCTCTCTCTCTCTCTCTCTCTCTCTCTCTCTCTCTCTCTCTCTCTCTGTTGAGATGATGTGATATGATTGATGTTCTACAAAATTTCCTTTGCAAAATGTATGTTTGTTTTTATAGTTGTGTCTTTTTCAGCTCCAATTTATGTCTTCCTGTCATCTGAACTATCTTATGGGGCATGTTATCTTATATTAATACTTATTGGCCTCTGCAAGTTGTGCTGTGTATGATTGTAGTGCCTGGACTAATGGTATACTCTTTTTGGTAAATGTATATAAGAGGTTCTTCCTTTGCCAAGTATGTCTGTTTATCTCCTTAATCTTTTCTCAGTTAATGTGAAATTTGGTGTGTATTTTGATATCCCTGACCAACTAAAACAAGGAAAACTTAGTCTAAGAGGTAACCATAGGGTTTGAAAAACTCTAAGGGGAAAAATATGCCACGTTTGGTGGAAATTTATAAAAGATTGCTACTAGGAAAAATCTAAGTACTAGCAAAACTAATTCTAACGTAACGGCACGTCATATGAAATATCACCGCAATGTCAATTCACTTACTATGGCCAAAATAACCAAACACACAAAAACACTTTGTAAACATGAAGTATAGTGAGTATACTGACGCAACCTGCACTCACGTCATGTTCTACTTACACGGATTAATAATAGACACTAATCACTTTTTATGTTAAGTAGTCTGCTAGAAATAAGGGCTTACCAAAGTGAAAATAAGAAAAAAAGAGAAAGTAGATGCTCAAAAGTAACATAGAAGACCTAATGAAAGAACCAAAGAATAAAAACTTACTGGTAAAGATAAGCATTTATTTGTGGTGATTTGCTGCATCTCTCAGAATGGATTGCTCTGCTGCAGGAGGCTTTTCTTGTTAGCTGTAGTTGCTTGTGGTTTGTGCACTACCTACTAGAAAAGAGCTGTCCTGTCATCTGTCTCACCCTCTCTGCTCTATACATGTTTGCACTTGTTCTTTATCCTTGGTATTATTGCACTCCCTGCCTCACCCACACTGTGCTGCTTAAGGTTCCTTCCGTACACATGATGATGTTTGTTCATTTGTGTGTGTCTTCTGTACGCTTTTTCTGGCCTGCAAGTTCTTTGGTATTAGAGACCTATGCTTCAACTTCAAGGGAACAAGAGGATTTCAATGGTGGCTTCTCCCTCTTCCAAGTATTTCCTTGGCACATTAAGACCCTTTGGCATCTCTTTCTGTCTGTATTGTGTTAGAGGCAATAGCAATGTGGCGCTGCACCTCCTTTCTCTGCATGCATGGCTTCCTTAATGCTGATAGTAACTGCTAATGTATGAAGCAGATGGTGTCAATGTCTTGTATACTTACCTATTGTCATCAGTAGAAAATAGTGGTGTGATAATCAAAGGTTCTACAGCCGATCGTGGTGAAGAGCGGCTGTACATGCATGGTGGTGATAGTATCATTTTAGACAAGTCACGGTGGCTGCTGCAGGGGCCGTACAAGTCTCGTGCTTCCTCAGGTGGAGTCGGCGGCAGGACAAATGTGCGGTGCCACTTCCCCAAGCCCAGCGAGAAGCGGCGAATCAAACGGCACGGCTGGGAGAAGCGCATGTCCTCCTTCAATGGCCGGGAAATACTGAGGCGGAGGATTCTAAAGGGACGCCACGTGCTCAGCCACTGATGCAGGTCCTTGGAGGCTGTGTGTGACCTGCAGTGTACTAGTGTTCCCAGACTGTGTGAGGATCTTGGAAACAATGTTCTCAGTCACTGGCAGGTCCTTAGAGGGTGTTATGGATGTTGTACATAGATACTATAGGTCATGTCTAACTCACAGGAGTAAGTGTGCACCTAGACCAATAAAAAGGAGTTTATGAGTCACGAGTGTTGGGATAACCTTGGATGGTTCACAAAGCAGCATTCCCTGGCACATGAGTGAACCCTGTAGCCAGCTTGGGATATACAGCAGCAGGAATCAGTGTGTTGAGGCCAGGAAAGAGACTGGATGAGACATGGGTGAGGTGATAAGCTTAGACACTTCACCAGGAGCAACAGTGTTCCCTAGTACATGAGTTAACCCTATAGCCACCTTGGGATTCATGAAGCAATCAGACAATATTATACATGGGTTAGTTTATTTATGTTTCATTTGCAGATCCAAATAACTTTTGCATACCATATCAAAGTGTATCATAAAGATAAATATTCACATCCACAGTGGGTGTTTCTTTGTAACAGGTCTTTATAAGCTAAGAAATAAGTGTATCACAGAATAATGCAAGAGTTTCAATAATCTCTCATTAGACACATGGGCACCACAGCAAATGCACAACAGTATGGCCTGTATTCAAAGGAGAGATGATTCATCAATCTCTCTGCAGTGAAAGTGATGGTTGTTGCCAACACCTACCACATACACATACACATACACATACCACATACACAGCTTTGGACCACAATTATAACACCCAGCTGAGTGATCCAAGTGGTGGTTGTGCACTGCCCTTGTAGTGGCTGTTTCACTATGCACCAAAGTCCCTAACAGATGTGTAGAATGATTCACAAGTGGTGTGAGTCATTTAACCAAACATAAAGTAATTATGTGCTCAAGTCTGAAGTGTCACTTGCAGATCACAATTAGAAGCATAATACCAGGAACATTCAAGTTACTTCATAAATAGTTTGGCTTTACTTTATAGGTCACTTGTACTGATTAGGCAATCTTGAAATAGTGTGAATTTGTGTACATGTCCACTGAGGCTGTGCATTATTGAGAATTTTTAACAGCTGGACTCTTCAGTGTCCAGATAAGTAAACATTCCCAACATGCTATGACCGAGTTAATACAGATATTGAAGGAGTTGGTGTGTGGAATTCTTAAATAAGTCTGTGCTTTAATGGACTGCCTACATCGCTATATCAGACTGAGATCCATGAAGAGGCCAATGAGTTGAGACAGGACACTGTGCCTTGTCTCACTGCTCGGACAAGAACATAGAGAAGGGAGCTTTGAGTCCTTACTACAAGGGAATACACTGCATCTCTAAGGCACACACAAGCACCAAGAAGGAGTAATGGAAGCACAGCACTGGGGGGCCTGTGGCCTGCCCCAAGGCAGTGGTGACTGATCACAGAGTACACATTTCTTATGCCCTTAAGATAGCTCCCATTTCTTGCTTCTATTGGACATCTTGAACACGAACTGTCGCAGGGAGAAGATGGCACTCCCAAGGATGAGGCCGGCCCCCATGACAAAGAATGGCACCATCAGGCTCTGTGTCAGGTCCTGTAACAGACCTGCAGGAGGGGAAGGTGAATGGTGGTGGTGGTGGTGGTACAGGGAAAAACCAAACCAGTGGACTGGTGAAGTGGTGGGATTCTCAGTCCATTACTCTGAAGGAGATTCTGTCTGTTGCCCTGTCTATGCAGTTAGTTTGTGTGAAAACAGCTCTCAGTGGTGCACATGTGGAAGATAGGATATAGCCAGTTTGTATTGACAGAAAAATATACAAAGCAACATATACATGTACAGAGAGCTCAGCCTCACCAAGTAGGGATGGATAGAAGAAGCTGGTGATGCCTTGAGTCATCCTGAAAAACCCCCAGGAGGAGGCTATTGACTGATGGCCAAAGTCAAGAACCAGTAGAGTGTTGATGAGTGCCCAGAAGGTTGCCAGGCCCATGGTGAACAATGTGCTGACAAAGAAGAGGTGCCACATGGTGGAGCAAAATGTCACCAGGAAGCAGGAAAGGCCTCCAACCAGCAAGCTGTAATGGGCCCAACCTTCATAACACAAGAACTGCTCACCACACATACAAGCCATCACTTGCTATAACAAAGGCAGTAAGCTGGACATGTATTAGTCATCGTGTATGTTTTTATTGTTCATGATGTAATACGAGTACTTATACTGAAATGATACGTCTCACTCACCCGGCTGGGAAGACGAACGTCTCCTTGATATTAAGCTTGTGCACCAAAAACCCACATAAGATTCTGAAGATGCAGTCAGTGACAGACATGTAGGAATTAATGATGGAGTTCTGGTAGTTAGTGAGTCCCACCGAATGTCCATAAGCTGGCAAGTACAATATGAATTGTGGCATTGACAAGTTGGTAAACAGTACCATCACTAAGTACAAGATGTACCGTGGGTTCCATAGTAAAGTAAAGTCTAGAGCTTTCTTGGGCAATGTTGTGCGTGGCAGTGGTGCAGCTTTGTTGTGGCCCTTCTCTGCACACTCTGGGCTGGCCTGAATCTTCCTCAGGTGTTGGTGGTGGAGGATTTGCTCCTGCAGCTCCAGGGGCCTCATCAGCATTCCAAACACGGCAATGTGCATCATGACGGCTGCTAAGAGAATGAAGGTTCCCTGCAGTCCAAAGTGGTCATTGAGCAACACCACCAATGGAGAGAAAAGAATTCCTCCCATGGGGTTCCCGGAGGCTCGGATGCCATTGGCAAAGGAGAGCTTCTCTACAAAATAATCAGTGACCAGTAGCATGCCCGGCGTCTCACTCATGCAGATGCCGATACCTGCAGAGATGTATCTGCTGAGAGTTTGACTTCTGCCAGTAATAGTATGTACAATAAAACAAGAAACCAATATGTACACCGTTGATATGTCACCAAAAATATACATGAGTTTCACTGATCGCTGACAGACATAGCGTAGATCAGAGTCAACATATCACTAAATAAATAACATAAGCTGCCAAGCTGTATGCAAGCACTCACCCAAAAGAGCCCCAAGTGTTGCACCCATGTAGTAAATGGAGAGTTTGAAGACAGCAAGCAGTAAGCCCAGTGTGATGAGCAGCGTGCCAATCAGAATACACAGTCGTGGTCCGATCTTCACTGCCATTGCCCCCATCAGCGGTGCTGCAACACAGGCTGCTTACTGCTACGGCATGTACACACACTCACACACACACACACACACACACACACACACACACACACACACACACACTCACTCACTCACTCACCAAGAAGTCCCCGTGAACCTATCAACAGGCCCATGACCAGGCCGGCTGCAGCAGCAGAAGTATTAGGGAAGTACTCCAGCAGCAAGAGGTTTGTGATGCCAAAGCTCTTGATATATCCAGCACATAATGTGTTGATCCAGAAAACCGCCACCACCACCACCCAGGCATACCTGCAGCAGATGACTGTACATAAGAAGAGAAGAAAATGAGGGAAGCTGCAAGAGGCTGCTGGTCTAATTCCAGCTATCATACTCATCCATGAATTTGTTTGATCTTTTTAAAGCTCCCCATTGATTCAACACTAATAAAATGATTACTGAGTCCATTCCAATCATCAACTACTGCATTCTAAAAGCCTTGCTCATGTTCCATTTGGTATAACCTCCATATCACTTCAATACTTCTATCAGGTCTCCTCTCAGCTGGAATTTCTCCAAAGAATATTCCTCATCCCCTGTAACATGATGATACCATGATTCTATGGCACCACTGCTGCTCATCACACTTTCACACTAAATACTTGTTGTTACATTCTTGCTCTACGTGTTATTGTGCCTCATTCTACACGTGCATCTACGCAGTGTGTCCAGGTGCCTCACTCCTGCTACTCCTCTTACTTCATCCCTCAATTCCTGCTGTCAAAGAAGAATAATCTTGTAAATGAAATGAAACATGGGTCAGGAGAGAAGTCAGTCCTTGAGTCACTAAACTCCCATATAAGCCACATTTCTCTCTCTCGCGCATGCTATTACATATTCATCACTCGGTTACATGACATCACTCATCACACAAGCCACGTGACAGAGAATAGACTCAGAAAACACAAGAATATTTCCTTCAAACCCCACGATCTGATAGGTACCAAACTTACACTTATCCACGCCACTCCATGCCTATTGTCCTGCCTCCAGCGGTACAGTAGTGGCAGCATTCTGCACACAACAAATACAGTTGCTGCCAACGCAACCAATACACTCACTTGAAAAAAAAGGAAGTTATGGATGAGTGGTTTTCCTGACTTGTACCTACCCTCCGTCCCGGGCTGACGGTGGCTTGGGTGACTCAGGGCACGGTGACATCGGTGTTGTGGAATGGATGGGTCGTTGGTCTTGTTCGTGGTAGTCCCTTGAGGTGTGTGCTAAACTTTGTAACGACTCCCCTGCTGTCCCATGTTCCTCCTGCCCTGAGCTGTGTACTGTACCATGCTCCTCATCCTTTAACCCGTGTCTTGTGCTGTCTGTGAGGCAGTGAAAGCTCTCCATGAATTGCCTCCACCACAAAATGCTCCTTGAAGGAATTAGGGCCATATTCTGAAAAAAAAACTTGGACGCTTTTCACGTCTTTTTATAAAAAAAATATTTTGTTGAAGTTACATCGTTCTTTAAGTCTTCACAGTACAAGTGTTCCTTGGGGAACTCCATATAAACCCTACAAAGATGATTTAAGGTGAGGCAGATCTTCGCCATTGGTAGGATAGTCAGGCCGTGGGTGTTTGGACCTTAGGGTGGCAGCCCTGTGTGACTCTACCTGAAGGGCGGGAGGCAGCCTGTGGCCTTTGCATCTTGACCAACCAAGTTCTCACGCTCACACCTTCTACCACTACTGTCCGGCACGAGTCTTCTCTCTAGTGGTGCTTGATAAGGAGAACCGTGTACGCCATGAACTATGGACGATGGATGGCTGCGCTGGTTGTTTGTGGGGTGTGCGATAACGATTACCACACACACACACACACCTCAGTTGTAGCTCGTCATTCTGATTATGCTTGGGAGATAATATTTGTCCTCAACAACTGATACATTTGTGTTAAGGAGAGAGAGAGAGAGAGAGAGAGGGGGGGGGAGAGGGGGGGGGGGGGCATCTTGTATTGGAAGAAGTGACACTGAATTGTGACCATTGTCATTGTTTCTCATCTCCACAAGGAAAGGAAAGCAATCTTGTGTTTCGAAACATTGAGCTCATACATAAACCAACGAATCTCATGAATATTGTCAAAGGTGACGGAAATGTTTGATTATTCCGATGTGGTCTTTGTTTGGCCATCATGAAAATATAATACTGCTGAATCACCTGCTTTGCTTTCTCATGGATACACCATTGTCAAAAGCCACAGGGAAGGCTGAGCAGGTTCTCTTGTAGGTTATATCGTCGATCAGGTGGAATTTTTGTTCGTCTATTACTATTATTTAATATGGGATAACATTATTCTCCACAGTTTCTGCTCATATTGCCAGAGATGAAAGTAGTACATGTTATCGAAGTGGAAAAATGTTATTTACGCATTAATTTTGGAGGCTTTGTTTAGTCATGGCATCAAAATCTGGTCTGGCTTGGCAACACATGCAACGACTGTGTTAGGTAACCGGTGGAGAACACACCACCTCCACGCACACACTTCATTGTATATGTGTACCTCATTATAACCATTGTCTTGGAGGAACACTAATCTGACTACCCATCAGCTGATATACTACTCCACTCATTCCTTCCCTCTCTCTCTCTCAGCCAGGAATGCGTGGTGCCATGCAATCTATCATTCTATTTGTCACCTCTTTGGGAGAATGTTTTGATTTGATTTAGCAGATTCTTGAATTACAATAGGAAAACAATAATAATTTCACCACCACCACCACCACCACCAACAACAACAACAATAACAACAGCAGCAACAAGGAAAAAGTCATAGGAGCACTGACAGCAACAGTAACCACAACAACAACCATATCACTGACAACAAATGGTTCTTTTTTTAGCTGCTACATCAACAGCAGCAGCAGCAGCAGCAGCAGCAGCAGCAGAAAAAAAAATATATATATTACTACTACTTTTGCTACTACTGTTGATGTTGTAACTGTTGTCTCTGTCAGAAAAACTTTACTCATTGTATTCTCCATTAGTGTTAATAAAACTCTCTCTCTCTCTCTCTCTCTCTCTCTCTCTCTCTCTCTCTCTCTCTCTCTCTCTCTCATCGCGTGGCTCTACGGGTGACGAGTAACAAACAAGAAATTATATAAACCCAAACAATCTTTCTTCAGTTACAAGTGAGACCAAGTTAGAGAGAGAGAGAGAGAGAGAGAGAGAGAGAGAGAGAGAGAGAGAGAGTTCTTTGTCTGACCTTCAGTAGCGGGAATCATGATGCGTTCACTTCACCACCACTCAACTTGGCCTTATGTGACAGTGGTTGTGTTGGCACTGGTGGTGGTGGTGGTTGTGGTGGTGGAGGTGGCAGTGATGTCTATTGTGAGTTGCCAGTTTCTTATTCAGTGCAGTGTTATAATCTCTCTCTCTCTCTTGGTCATCGGTTTGTTATTTTATCCTTTTCTTTCCTCTTTTCTTCCTAGTTTCTCTTTTCTTTCATTCTTACCTCTTATTTCTTTTCTTTATTTTCTAATGCCTCTTCTTATTGTCTTCATCTTTTTCTTTGGAACGAGAGAGAGAGAGAGAGAGAGAGAGAGAGAGAGAGAGAGAGAGAGAGAGAGAGAGAGAGAGAGCAAGTTCATAACACAGCATTCCTTGAGGTAATGACTCATAACACATTTTCAGTAGTATTATAATCTAATATTTATCGAGTACTTGAACCTCTTGTGTATCTGTGGCTCGCACTGTCCCCCACCGATATGGGTATGTTATCAGGGATTTTCACCTTTCAAGCAAATACTGGGAATTTATCAGTTTTTTGTAACATTTCTTTAGTAGTGTAGAGAGAAGAGCGACTTGCACTTTTCCAGGTCAATTTTTCAGTGAGAAATGTTCATTATCAATTCATTTATTAGACACTTTTGCATCCGATATCAGGCTGTGACAGTGAAGCAGACATGAGCATCACCATATCGAAGGTGAAGGACCCCACCCACATACTTTGATCAATGAATTAGTTGATAGTGAATATTTCTCACTAAAACATTACCTGGAACAACTCGAGACATTCCTTCCCTTAAACCGCCAAAATTTAGTCTAAGAGGTAACTATAGTGTTATTCGGACATCAGCGTAGGATGGATGTTACTAATTTCGTTAAAATTGCAACTTTGTGCCATTCTATCTTTATACTGCTCACAACCCTTGTCCTAGACAGCAGGCTGTTGCTCTACCATTGAAATAATCACTTCCGCAGACATATTCAAAAAGTTCACAATTGATATCTGTATATTATTTCTCAAAAACAAACAAGAGTGTGAGCGAGAAACGAAATGCACCTGATGAATGCTTTTAAGCTACTGCAGATCAAAGTCATCACAGGCAGAGATGCCAACTTTGGAATTTTCAACATACTTACATAAGTAGAAATATATATATATATATATATATATATATATATATATATATATATATATATATATATATATATATATATATATATATATATATACCAGAGAAGATTAGTGCTTTCCCGCCGCCGCGCGCGGCATAGAATGTCAGTAGCCATAGCTTAACATGTGTTGACTCTAAATACCGCAACCGCGCGCGGTCGCGGTTTTGAGTTTTCCCGCCAACATGTGCGGCAGAAATAAATCAGACAGCGGCAACCGTGACCGCGCGCGACGTCGGTTTCTCTAGTATGTCACGTCCCATAGGATTACACATGCTGGCGGTTCTTTTTTCGCCGCTGCCGCTGGCGGCAACGGTTTGCCGCGTCTAGTATGTCACTGCACTTACATGCAAAGGCTTCGGTAGCCTATCTCGTGCGGCAGCAATACTCACGCTGAGGGGCCGTACCGCCCGGCAGTTTTCTACTCGTACGGTATTTCTGTATTTCCTCTCTTTTTCCTCCAGCGTACAACCTAACCTAACCAGTAATTATAACCT
>CM035204.1:3320845-3332833 GCA_020233015.1 Callinectes sapidus
CTTTAGATATTTGGGAAGGATTGTTACAGAAAATGCAGATTCTGACAACAAGATATATAAAAAAGAGAATAAATCCAGCATTCAGAAGTAAAAAGATTAACGAATAAATTGACGAATATTAACATGAACATATAATTAAGAGAACGAATCCACACATGCTACGTATGGTCAACATCAATGTATGGTTTTGAGGTCCGGACGATAAAGAATATGATGAAAACTCTTGAAACAGTGAAAATGTTATTCCTACAACGATTCCTACAACGAATTCGCTGGATGAAATTAAATGAAAAAACACTGAAAAATCCTTTTTCTAAAAGAAATATATATTTTTTCCCCTTGAAATGGCATGTATTACATTTAATGTATCATTAAAGAGAATATTTTTTCAAAATGTTGTTAAAACCAATAAAAAGGTTTCATGTAACTTTAAAGAGAAAAACAATACGCTATAGCGTATTGTTCATGTTTTTAATTAAAACACGGAAATTCGAAGAAAATTACTGAAAACTCTTTTTTTGAGGTAAAAACATACTTTTTTTTAATGAGAAGATGGATTTGTCATAAAAATATTGTAAAACCCTTAAAATCGTAGAAAATGGAAAATTCAAATCGCATATGTTATACTTGTAAAAGGGTTTTTTCACCGAAAAAGTAGATTTTTCGATGATTTTCTGCTTATTTCGTTGTTTTCATAAAAAAATAAACAAAAAACAATGAATATTGCGACAATATACTTTTTCCTCAAAATTTTCATAAATGACGTGTTTATCAACGTTTTTAGGAGTATTAACGGCATTTTACACAAAACACCCTTTTACAAGTGTAATATATGCAAATTGAATAACAAAAAGTTTCTGCCTAAAAAGTGACTTTTTCAATTTTTTTATCTTATTTTCATTTGTTGGTGGAAGAAAATAAAAAAATACATTCTTTTTTGCGAAAATATTTCTTTTCTCTAAAATTGCACAAACTACCCATTTTTATGTTTTTATCCTTATTTTACGATTATATATTTTTTCTCTAAAACTGCATAATTGACTCTTTTTTCAATGTTTTTGAGAGATTTAGAAAAAAGTATGTTTTTACATCCAAAAGTGAGTTTTTCAGTAATTCTATTTTAATTTTCATGTTTTAATTGAAAACAAGACCAATACACTATATATTTTTTTCTCTTTAAAGTTACATAAACTACACTATTTAAACCCTTTTATTGGTTTTAGCAACATTTTGAAGAAAATCCTTTTTTCATGTTACATAAAATGTAATACAAGCCATTTCAATGAAAAAAAAATATATTTCTTTTGGAAAAAGGATTTTTCAGTGTTTTTTCTTTACATTTCCGTGTTTTGATTGAAAATGAAGGAAAAGGCAAGAAATATATTTAACTTTTTATTGCAATTAATTTTTTTTTCTCTCAAAATTGCATAAATTATCCCCTTTTCTGCGATTTTAGGAGAATTAACATCTCATCTAAGAAAGACCATCTTTTTTCAGTTAAGTAGAAAAAAATAAATGCCATTACACGAAAAAAGTTCCTTTTCACCGAAAAAGTAGATTTTTCGATGATTTTCTGCTTATTTCATTGTTTTCATAGAAAATAAACATAAAACAATGAATATAGCGAAAATATACTTTTTTCTCAAAAATTTAATTAATGACGTGTTTTTCAACGTTTTTAGGAGTATTAACGGCATTTTACACAAAACCCCCTTTTACAAGTGTAATATATGCAATTTGTATAAAGACAAAACTTTTGCCTAAAAACTGACTTTTTCAATGTTTTTATCTTATTTTTATTTCTTGGTGGAGGAAAACTAAAAAATAGATTCTTCTTTCGGACAATATTTATTTTCTCTAAAATTGCACAAACTACCCATTTTTATGTTTTTATCCTTATTTTAAGGTAATATATTTTTTTCTCCTAAAACTGCATAAATGACCCTTTTTTCAATGTTTTCAGAGATTTAGAAAAAAAAAATGTTTTTACGTCCAAAAGTGGGTTTTTTCAGGAATTTTCTTTTAATTTTCATGTTTTAATTAAAAATAAGACCAATACACTATATATTTTTTTCTCTTTAAAATTATATGAACTACCCTATTTAAACCTTTTTATTGGGTTTAACAACATTTTGAAGAAAATCCCTTTTTCATGTTACATTAAATGTATTACAAGCCATTTCAATGAAAAAAATATATATTTCTTTTAGAAAAAGGATTTTTCAGTGCCTTTTCTTTACATTTCCATGTTTTGATTAAAAAGGAAGGAAAAAGCAAGAAATATGAAAAAAAGGGTCATTTATGCAGTTTTAGAGAAAAAAAAATTATCGTAAAATAAGGATAAAAACATATAAATTGGTAGTTTGTGCAAAAATGTATTTTTTGGTTTTCTTCCAACAACAAATGAAAATATGATAAAAACATTGAAAAAGTCACTTTTTAACCAGAAATTTTCTCTTTATACAAATTGCATATATTATACTTGTAACATGGGGTTTTGTGTAAAATGCCGTTAATACTCCTAAAAACGTTGAAAAACACGTCGTTTATGAAATTTCTGAGAAAAAGTATATTGTCGCAATATTCATTGTTTTTTGTTTAATTTTTTTATGAAAAAAATGAAATAAGCAGAAAATCATCTCAAAATCTGCTTTTCCGGAGAAAAGGAACTTTTTTCGTGAAATAGCATATATTCCTTTTTTCTGAACTATATAAAAGATGGTCTTTCTAAGATAAGATGTTAATTCTCCTAAAAACGCTGGAAATGAGATAATTTAAGCAATTTTTTGCATATGCTGGATATGCACATATGCATATGAATATGAATACCAATATGCAAACTGCATATTGGTATTCATATGTATAAAACACTAAATGGACACATACAGGTATTACAGCCGAACCATAACGACCCAACACGATCCTATCAAAACCTAAATGTACCTCTCCACACCATATCCCTGTATCAACACTCTCTATCGTACACTGGACCTAAATTGTGAAACACAATACCCCAACACATTAAAACACAGCCATATTAACATCCTTTAAAAATTGTTTCAAAAAGTATATACTATCTCTACAATAGAAATTGTAAATTAGTCAATTGTACCTTTAGTGTTTGTAACCTGTACTACATCCAATTACATTATAAATGTAATATTACCGGTCATATATTTATGTATTATATATTATTATTATTATTATTATTATTATTATTATTATTATTATTATTATTATTATTATTATTATTAGCGCTTCTGGCTACGAATCCGTGGGCCCAAGTTCGATCCCGGACGAGGACGGCGCGGACCCTACCCAGGTTTTCATCCTTCACTGGTCGATAAATGGGTACCTAGGGCAACCTAGGGAATGTAAACTGTGGAAACCCGGATTTCATGCTGGCCCCATGTCCCGGGGTAAGGGACTATTCCACCACAGGCTCAAAGGCCAAGGAGACGGGAGATGAGCGCCCGCAGCTACGCGCTGAAACAGCGTAAGCCCCCCACTTTACCTTTATTATTATTATTACTATGATTAATAACATTATCATCATCATTATTATCCTTATTACAATCATTACTATTGTTATTATTATTATATTATTATTATTATGATTAGTATTATTATAACTTTTATCATTATTACTACTATTACTACTATTGCTATTACTGTTACTATTATTACCATTATCATATTACTACTACTACTTACTACTTATTGTTATTATTATTTATTATTATTATTATTGTTATTATTATTATTATTATTATTATTATTATTATTATTATTATTATTATTATGATAATAATAATAATAATAATAATAATAATAATAATAATAATAATAATAATAATAATAATAAAGAAGAAGAAGAAGAATGACTTCCTACTGAGAAAATGGCGCAATGGAAAACAAAAAAGGCGATGCCATTACCGACAACCTGATGACCGTTTTCTTTAAGCGTCCCTTAAGGGCAGTAATTATCCCTTCCTCTCCTCTCAAACCTCCACTTTTCCTTCATTTTTTCCTTCGCTTCTTACTTGCCGCGCGCGATTTTGCTCTCTCTCTCTCTCTCTCTCTCTCTCTCTCTCTCTCTCTCTCTCTCTCTCTCTCTCTCTCTCATGCGGTAAAAATAAATAAAAGAGTGCCGAGGCAAGAGAAAAGAGGAAGATTTAGAGCACGGCAGCGACGCAGTACTCGTGGGAAAAAAAAAAGAAAAACGGTAATGCCGCCATAAACAAAAACAAACAAACAAAAGAAAAAAAAAAGTGAACGCTTACTTCTTGCACTTAAAAACATCGTTCTGCTTTTGGAAGGGAAAAATATAGTGGTAGATAACTGACATGGCTTTTTTTCTCTCATCCTGGTTCACTTTTTTTTATTGGTAATGATGGTAAGGCAGTGATTTCATAGACTTTTGGGGATTATAGACGACTGAAGAAATATAAAGCTATAAATAGATAAAAATAGATAGATAAGATTTTTTTCTCCCTTCTCGTTGAGACCTTTTATCATTAATTGTAGTGAGCCAGTCAATGATTAAATTTCTGCGATAATAGACAACAAATAACAAAAAAAGAGTCACTAAATTTTTTAAACTTAGAAAAAAGACGTATGAAACTGAGAGGGAAGCACTCCAATACAACCCATCTGATACAAGTAGCAATGGCACATAAAAGTCCATGGTAAAAATAACGCACGTGTCTCAACACACACAAATGCAAAATAAAAAAAGAGACCAAACCTCATTTATCTGACTCTGCTCCACACCAGACTGGTAAAAGTAAACCTAATTAAGAAGTATATTGTAGTAGAGACACGAGTAACTCCCACGAAGAAAAGGAGGAGGAGGAGGAGGAGGAGGAGGAGAGGAGGAGGAGGAGGAGGAGGAGGAGGAGGAGGAGGGGGAGGGGGAGGAGGAGGAGGAGGAGAAGGACGAAGATGACGACGAAGAAGACGAGGAGGACAACAAGGAGGAGGAAGAGGACACAGACTGGGAGAGTAAACAGATGAAACGAGTAGAAAAGGAAAAGAAAAGGCAAGAAAAATATGAGAAAAAAAGTAAAAAGATACTAATAACCCCCCAACACGGTACATGCCTTACCCCACTCCATGTCATATACCACGGTACTCATCAACACCTCAAGGCACCGCCACGTTACACTACACCTGGTACACGGAACTCACTGCACGACACTTCACATAAACAAAGAACAGAGTTGCGTTGTACTGAAGATGGAAGGAAAGAGGCGAGAAGAAACAGGGACGAAAACGGAAAACGGGTTAACTATTCAAGAAGTGGCATTATGAACCATTATTTTCTGTTTTTTTCGTCTGTGATTCCATCATTGCCGATCCTCAATAAGTAAATATTAATAAGTAAACGTAAAAAAATAGATAAAAAAAATGACCCTTCTAATTTTCAAGACACCTAAAGTTCAAAAAGACTTCGCAGAAAGACAGGGAAGTTTAAATCATAGGAAGTTGGAAATGAACACAACATAACACTCACCGTGGAGACCTGATGGTGGTGTAGCCTGGGGTTGTACTCAGGGGGCGGGGAGGTGGCGCGACCGTCGGCAGTGACCCAGGAGTAGGTCTGAGCCACCACCACCGGCGCCGGCAGCTGGCTCGTTGTCGCCACCGTCAGCGTTACCTCCTCCGCGGACTTCAGCAGCTGTAAAGAGTGGCCGCCATTATTGATACTTGTTGTTATTGTTGCTTCTTGTTGGTGGTTGTGGTGGTGGTGGTGATGGTGGTGGTTATTGTGGTTTGTTAGTTTCTGTTGCAGTTTTGGTGATTTTGTTGCATTTGCTGGTTATTTTTGGCGTTGATTTTGATGGAGAGAGAGAGAGAGAGAGAGAGAGAGAGAGAGAGAGAGAGAGAGAGAGAGAGAGAGAGAGAGAATATACCATGAGAATAAGACAGGTTATTACATATAATTAGAGCGAACTGTCGACATTCCCCCTCCAACACACACACACACACACACACACACACACACACACACACACACACACACACACACACAAACACACACTTATACCAATCCCAACTTTCAAATACATATACCAATCCCAACTTTCAAATACATATACCAATCCCAACTTTCAAATACATATAGTCTTATTCTGAGTAACACCAGATCACAATTACCTCGTTCTCTTTACCTCCTCCTGTGGCATTAACAAAACAATAAATCAGGCACCATTTCACACTATTTCCTTCCAACTTTTTGATGTGTATAAAGGAGAAAAAAAACGTAGAGAAGTACTATTTAAAAGTCTGAAGGTGAGGTGAAGTGAATGAAAAAAAAAGACATGATATGCCTATAAGGAAAAAAAGAGTAGGGAAGTACCATATAAGACTCTCAAAGTGAAGGCACAACAACGAAGTGAATTCAGAAAAAAAACAGCAGGGAGAGATGATATGTCAATGAAGGAAAAAGAAAGAGTTGGACAGTATTATCTAAAAAAAGTGAAAGCAAAGTAAGGAAGTGAGTGTAGAAAAGTAAAAGCGAGATGAAATGCATATGAAGGAAAAATAATGACAAGGAAATATTATATAAAAAAACGTGAAAGCAAAGTGAGGAAGTGAACGCAGAAAAGGGAACAGCGAAATGAGATGCCAATGAAAGAAGAAAAATAAAGAATAGGGAATTACTATCTAAAACTCTGAAGGTGGTGACAGTGAACACAGGAAGCCAAACTATGACTGACAGGGAGGATTGACAGCCGGCAGCCAGGGAAGGGAAGACGAGGCCCCTCAACACGACGATGACTTGAAAGAAATATCACGAATCGAAATAAAATCCAGCGCAAAACAAAGCCAATGATCATAAAGAATGCGTATTTAAGAGAGGAAAAAACAAAAGGCAGGTAGAAAAGTAGGTACAATATATATTTTTTTCCTTCTTTCAACATTCATCCTTCACAGAATAAAGAAGTATTCTCTGCCCTTTCTTCTTCTTCTTCTTCTTACTCCTCCTCCTCCTACATTCTTCTCTTTTCCTCCTCCTCCTCCTCCTCCTCCTCCTCCTCCTGCTCCTCCTCGCTCTGTGCTGCCGCCAACACAACACAATGACGGCACAATACATTCTGCCTCAGACCGCACATATTCTCTCTCCCTCTCCCTCTCCCTCCCCCTTCCGCCCCCCTCCCCTCTCTCTCTCTCTCTCTCTCTCTCTCTCTCTCTCTCTCTCTCTCTCTCTCTCTCTCTCTCCATATTTGTAAGATAATCCATACAACACCATGACCGCGATAAACAATCTCCTCTTCTCTCTACTACTACTACTACTACTACTACTACTACTACTACTACTACTACCACTACATTCGCGTCCTTGAGGAAACTAATAAAACCATAATCACCGCAGTGGACGGGCATAAGAGAGCACTATTAGCACATTCCTTCCCTTCTTGCCACTGTCCATCAAAGGCTAAGGGTCTCTCTCTCCCAGCTCGCCTTCAGTCCCAGCCCTCCAACCTCCTCCCTTCTGCGTGAGTGTCCGGCGACGTGGAAATAGGGAGGGAAAGGGAGAGGGAGAGGGAGAGGGAAAGGGAGAGAGAGATACAGAGGGAAAGGGGAAGAGGTGTTGAGCCGTATAGTGTGAAAATAGGGGGAAGGGAATGGGGTGATAAAGGGAGGAGGAGGAGGAGGAGGAGAAGGAAGAGTTGGAAAGGTGTATATTGAAATTGTAACATGGGGTCTGTTACAAAAATCTCTCTCTCTCTCTCTCTCTCTCTCTCTCTCTCTCTCTGAGGTGATAGGATAAAGGGGTGAAAGGGAGGCGAAAGTTTCTGATGGGAGAATTGAAAGTTAGAAGACAGGGGGGAGATGAGAGAAAGATGACGGGCGCAGAATAGGAAGAATAGGAATAAAGAGGAATAAGGAAACAAAATACGCGATAACGGTAAAGATAAAGAATAAAGAAAAACCATAACTCACATTCCACCAATAAAAAAAAAACGGTAAGAAAACACCCCAAAAATATAAAAAACAGAAAAAAAGACAAAACGAAGAAAACGAAAACAAGAAAACGAGAAAACAAGAAAAAGAAAACGGAGAAGGAAGTCAGAGTGAGAAAACACATGAGAGGAGGCGTGGGAGAAGAGAAGTGGAGAGAGAGAGACAGAGAGAGAGAGAGGGGGGGGGGGAATGGCGTGGGAGTAGGAGGAGCGGAAAGAGGGAGACTGCGGAGGCCGATACGAGAGAGGGGTGACAGCGGGATGGTGTTGGGTGGACGCCAGAAGCACCTACAGAAGTTGTTAGTAAAGACCCGTCAACGGCAG
Source organism: Callinectes sapidus (assembly GCA_020233015.1). NCBI lineage: Eukaryota > Metazoa > Arthropoda > Malacostraca > Decapoda > Portunidae > Callinectes > Callinectes sapidus. The sequence continues at coordinate 3,329,140 of CM035204.1, forward strand.
GCACTTGCGATGCTGTTGTGAGGAGGAGGAGGAGGAGGAGGAGGAGGAGGCAGAGGAAGAGCAGGAAGACGAGGATGAGAAGGAGGAGGAGGTGGAGAAATGAAATGAATGAGAGCATCTAGGAAAATGAAAGAATAGAATAAAAAAATAAGAAAAAACCGGAATGAAAGCGAGATAGTAGAAAAGAATGAAGGAAAACAGGAAGGAAGGAAAATATGAAGATGAAGCCTCAAAGGAAAAACTGTCTTGGAAATTAAGAAAGAGGAAAATGGAGAATGAAAGAATATTACTAAATGAATGATAAAAGATAAATGTAACGAAGAAATTAAGAATACATATGAAAACTAATGAAATCAAGAAAGCAATAAGGATGAAATCAGCAAACTATTAAAGAGAAAGATTTAGACGAAAAGAGTCTAAGAAAGAAAACCGGAAATAACGAGCAAATAAAGAAAGAGAAATTGATAAAAGGAGAAAAACAGAAAAGAGACGTAGATAAAGATAATCTGGTTAAAATCTTAATGGTGCAGGGTATAAAACAAGGATAACATCATCAAGCACCTCATTAATCACGATAAAAAAAAACATGGATTCAAGCGTCATAACAAAACAAAAAAAAAGAAAGGAAGTAATTGGTTTTCAAATTCAGTGGTAGACAAATGGAAGAGCCACATTGATCAGCTTGTTATTGCCGAGTCATTAGGAATCCTTTAAAGATTAGATACATTTATGGATGAGAATGCTACACTAAAATAGGTAAGTTTCAGGAAAGGTCTGACACATGTAGGCCTGGTGGGTTCCTACAGCTTTCCTCACTTTCTTATGCTCCAGGAATATCTAAGAATGAAATAAAAGAGGAGATAAATGAAGGAAGTAGCAGGAATATGAAGTTGGGGAGGAAAAGATTCGTACACATAAATGAAAGAAAGAGAAGAGAAACGGACAAATAAGAATGAAAAGTTGTAAGTTAAATTGTGAGTCTAGGAAACGAGGGAAGAAAAGAGGGATGAAATAAGGGAAGGAATAAGGAAAGGAAGGAAGCAAGGATGGAGGGATGGAAGAAAGGAAGGATATAAAAATGAAAATAATCAAAGAAAAAAAAAGAAAGAAAGAACTCAAGATGAAAAAACGGAACAGATAAAACAAGGATGGAGGAAATAAAGGAAAAAGAAAGAAGAATCACACTTAAGGAAAGAGGAAAACAGGGAACAGATTAACGACAAGGGGAAGAGAAGCAGAAGAGGATAACGAAGGATGCAGTAAAGAAGCCAGGAGGGAAAACAAGGTTAACGATGGAATGTGAGGTGGAAACAAAATAGTGTTTGGAGGCGGATAGGAAGAGATACGGATGAGGGAGGGACGGAAGGAAAGAAGGAAAGCATAAAAGAAAGAAAGGAAGAAAGGAAGGAAGGAAGGAAGGAAGGAAGGAAGGAAGGAAGGAGAGGAAAAGAGGAATGGAAAGCACGAGGCAATAATTCACCAGGGAGGAAGTGAAAGGAATAAATTACGAGAAGGAATCAAATTTTAAGACACGAAGGAAGGAAAAAAGTAAAAGTAAAAGATGTAGGTCGAGAAAGAAAAATAAAACATGAAGAACTACGAAACGAAAAAAAATAGTATACTGAAAAAGAAAACTGAAAAATGGAAGAAGAGAAAAAGGAAAAGTAAGAAATACACAAGTGATAGAAACACATCATATCGATCTGTAGAAAGGGTTAGCACAAGAATCCAGGAATGCACGGTTTATCTCTTCAGTACTGGGACGCTTTATTATTATCTATTCTGCTTATTAATTGGCGATTTTATTCAGCCTCAGAAACTCATATGGGGATTAAAACGGTACAGATTCTGGCCATTTCTCTTCTGACCTCCATAGGCCCTTATCAATAATATGAATAAAATCGTCTAATCACTCCCAAACTCGTGCTAAAAAAGTGTCCAAGTACCGAAGAGATTAAAGGAAACGAGTATAATTAAAAAAATAAACAAAAACATCAAAACAGCAGCAACATTAACTGAAAAGACCTAGATGCTAAAAAATTAAAAATATAAAAGAATTTCAATACACAGGAACGAGAGTACAAAGTAGAAAAGCAAAAGAACAAAACAGACAGTACAGAAAGATCAATAAAATAAGCTTGATGTGTTAGTTTGTGCGTGCTCAAAAGGAGTAAAGGAATTTGCAGACACCGGAAAGTGAGTAGAAAGTACACACTGAACCAATGACCAAAACATAGACAATACGAAAAGATAAATAAATAAGCTTGATGTGTTAGTTCGTGAGTGTGTCGGGTGAGGAAAGGAGCGTTAGGTAGCATGCTCCTTCAAGTTTATGACCCACTTTAATGCTGGGGTTTTCAACGCTCTGGGGACAAGGAGAGGACAGCAGGGACATCAAAGCGGAGAAGAGCAGAGGACATCAAGCCATACGGGATGAAAAAAGATGAGATGAGGTGACTCAAATTCTGGCGTGACAAGAAAGGAAAACTGAATATATCATATGACACGAAAAATGGGAAAAAAAGGGAAAACAAAAATGAGAAGAGACGAAAGGGAACGAAATATGGAAAGTTAGTTGATGGGTCGAGAATACATGAAAAGAGATATAGAGACAGAGAAAGAGAAAATAAACTGTACATCAGAAGGAAAGTAGAGAAAAGAAAAGATATTACATGACAAGAAAAAAGAAGAAAAAAAGGAACACAGAAATAAGAAGAGACGAAAGGGAACGCAATGTTGAAAGTAAGAAGATGGATCGAGAATCTACAATGGAAGAAGAAATATAGAGACAGAAAGAGAAAATAAACTGTACATCAGAAGGAACACGAAAAAACGAAAATGATAAAAGTTAGATTAGAAAAAAAAAAGATGTAAAAAAGTTGTATTCAACGACACAAGACGAGATAAATAAAAAGAAACGAGATAAAACAAAAAAGAAAACTAAAAAAAAAAACATCATGACGATTGACAATACATATACGAAAAAAATATAAAAAATAGAATAGGAAATAACAAAAAAAAGCGAGAAGGAAATAATTCAATGGAAAAGACCAGGGAGCGCAAAGAATGAAGAATGGTAAATAAATTGCAGAAAATGTGATAATCTACTTAAGATCGACAGAACGGAAGTCTCATTAGAATATTAAAAGAGAAAGGGCATCGAGAGAGAGAGAGAGAGAGAGAGAGAGAGAGAGAGAGAGAGAGAGAGAGAGAGAGAGAGGCATTGTGCCCGTGGGAAGCTGCTGACACAGGCTTCTTCACCACACAATAATGTCGAGGCGCACGTATTGTCTCCCTCAGTTTATCTACTTTTTGTGTTCCCATCCTCGTCCTCTCCTCCTCTTCCTCCTCCTCCTCCTCCTCCTCCTTCTTCTCCTCCTCCTCCTCCTTCTCATTCATCTCTTTCTCTCCCCTTTGCTTTCCCCCCGTCTCTTTCTCCCCTCTAAAGCATCTTGTATATATTTATTTTTTTCTAAATCTTTTCACAACTTCCTATTTAATCAAGGTCAAAGAAAATATGCAAAGTAAAATATTCTTGAGTCGGTGTTAGTTACCTACACTCCATTTTCTTTTCTTTTCTTTTTTCTTTTTTTTCTTTTTTTTCATAAGGTGATTCAAAAGATGGACGGCCAGGCTGGGTCTTTTCGTCATTCAAAGTCACTGTCCGCTGCGTTTTCCCGTAACCTTGTGCAAA
>CM035204.1:3354058-3368344 GCA_020233015.1 Callinectes sapidus
TCTCTCTCTCTCTCTCTCTCTCTCTCTCTCTCTCTCTCTCTCTCTCTCTCTCTCTCTCTCTCTCTCTCTCCCTCTCTCATTTTTGCCCTCTTCCATTTCTTCGTCACTCTTTCATATCTACAATATAGAAAATAGAACGATAAAACAGGAAAAAAAAGAAAGAAGAACAAAAAAAAGAACATTAAGAACAATTCATCATGAGTCTCCTCTGTATAAGTCAAATTAATGTTATCTTTCCCTCTTCCATCCTTCTCTTCTTCACCTTCTTCCTGTTTCTAGTTCTTGTAAGTCTCCTTCGCCCTTTCCTGGTCCTTACATTAATAGTCCTCCTCCTCCTCCTCCTCCTTCTTCTGTTCTTCTTCCTCTTCCTCCTCCTTTTCCTCCTCCCTTCCTTGTCTTCATTCCTGCTCCTCCTCCGCTCATCATCTTTGTTAATAACGGCCAACGAGTTTCACCGGGTCTAAATTTATGACGGTACCTCAAACTTCCTCTAACTTTTTCATTCGTGGGGACAATCCATCACCATCTGTTAGCCCTTCTCTTTATCTGTCTATTTCCCTTTCTACCTATATAATTATTTTTTCATCTATTTTTTCTTCTTTCTTCTCCCTTTTCTTATTTGTGTGTGTGTGTGTGTGTGTGTGTGTGTGTGTGTGTGTGTGTGTGTGTGTGTGTGTGTGTGTGTGTGTGTGTACGCTTGTAAAGGATGAGGCATGGGAGGCGGGAAGGAAAGATGGGAGATTAAAGAGAGGTATGGACACTTTGATGAAATGATAAAACACACACACACACACACACACACACACACACACACACACACACACACACACACACACACAGACACACACACAACAATCATAATTCTAAATAGAGAGGGACAACTTTTTATTATTATCATATTTTTGGGGTGTTTGTGGGAAATCAAGCAAACTTTCATTATTTGATTAGATTTAGTATTCTTAACTTTTTTTTTATTATTAGACTTTACTATTATACTTATCAAAGGACACTGGATCATGCATGGAGGAGGAGGAGGAGGAGGTAGAGGAGGAGGAGGAGGAGGAGGAGGAGGAGGAGGAGGGGCACAGGCAGCCTCACACTCACCGCCAGGTACCCTCGCTACACTAGTTACCTGTAGAGAACTTTGAGACTCCGACTGACACGGAGCAGCGACTGTCTAAAGCTGAGAGGTCACGGGTCACGGTCCACTGGGGGTCAGGTCAGGTCAGGTTAGGTCAGGTTAGGTCAGGTCAATGCTAACTTATTGGAGGCTTACTTTGTGTATTATGCGGTATTACTAGTGTTTTTTCTTTTTTTTAATATGGTTGCTACTGTCTATTAGTACTGTTGGGTTTAATGAATTAGACTACTACTGCTACTACTACTACTACTACTACTACTACTACTACTACTACTACTACTACTACTACTACTACTACTACTACTACACGTGCATTGTCAGGTTATAGAATCGTAACTCTTTCATTCTGTACCAAGTTAAGAAGCCAGTAACGTGTGTGGGGAGGTCGGGGGTAAGGGGGGGGTGTCATGGGCAGAATTTCTAGGCCAGGTCAAGTGAAATCGGGTCAGGTGAGGTCGTGCGTGTCCCAATAGTGTCTCGTGTCTTGAGTCTCGCTTAGAATAACAACTAACATAGAACTTCGAGCCACTACCTATAAAAGCCTCGTGGGGGGGGATGGGGGGGAAGGGAGTTACTTCGCGTTGAAAAGGATCCACGACTACTTAGTATGTACAGGGAGCAGTGAATTAACAGGAGCCTGACTCGCCCGCCTCACTATTAGCACTACTACTGTTACTGGGCTGGCTGGCTGGCTGTCCCTCACGCCTTCAAGAAACACCCATTCACTCACTACTCGGGCCTTCACTAGTGTTTCAGTGGGTGGTAAAGGGGTTTTGAGTAAATCACTGAGCTGCCTTGCGAGTTATAAAGGAAGGGATTGAGTTTTATAGTTGTCTCGCCAAGGCTTTCACTCTCGTCTGCTGAGAGGTTATGGAAGTGTTAGAGTTGAGTTAAGGGGGATGAAATAAATGGGTTGCCTTACTAGATAGTGAAGGAAATAAATGGGTTGCCTTACGAGATAGTGAAGGAAATAAATGGGTTGCCTTACGAGATAGTGAAGGAAATAAATGGGTTGCCTTACGAGATAGTGAAGGAAATAAATGGGTTGCCTTACAAGATAGTGAAGGAAGTGTTTGAGTGGTGTTAGAGATGATATTAAGAGGTGTTTGAATCGCTTCGCATATAAGGGAGGGTTTGATTTGTTACTTTGATAAGGGAAATATCTGAATGGCCTTACAGTTAACGCCAGAAATATTAAAGTTTCTCTCACAAATGATAATACTGAAAAATTTGAATTCCTATCCTGAAGAAAACGAAAATATTTAACTTGTCACTACTGAATGTGTCGAATAATCCTTTTTTTCTTCTTCTGAGTTTTATAGAAAGACCAAAAACGTGAACTCAATATTCTGTTGGAGGAAAGGAGGCCACACATTAAAATAGTTAAATAAATGACTTCATCACTGAAAGAAAACCAAACTCGTGCCTTTAGGAATTGAATAATCTCGTTGAAAGGCCAACTGCGTGCACTCCGTTTTTTATTCCAGGAAAGTTTCCCTTGTAAGTTGAATATTTTCTCGTGAAGACGATGGAAAGAACGTGCGTGGGTTTCAGTTTGTATTGAAGGAACGCAGACTTTCATTGTCGGTGAATTTTTGGATGAAGGAAGTGAATGGGGAAATTAGCTTTTTGTTTTATACTGATGGACACAAATTTGGTCCTTGAAAGTGCTAGTTTGGCTGAAAGGAAACTGTTATTTCATTAGAAAACTGGAAATTCTTCTTCCACGAAAGCAAATTGCGTATGAGTGAAAGAAAACTCATAATTTTGCACTAATACTGTAAATTCTTCTCTCGAAAAAATAAATAAATAAATAAATACACGTATTAGTAAAAGAAAAACTTATATTAGCATTAAAAAGTTGAACAACCCTCTCGTGGCAGATGAAGAGAGAGAGAGAGAGAGAGAGAGAGAGAGAGAGAGAGAGAGAGAGAGAGAGAGAGAAAGGGAGGAAGGAAAGAAAATAAAGAAAAAAGAATGAGATGAAAAGCAATCAAGTTCTTTTTATATCAGTGAAGACAATCGTTCACACAAGAAGCAAGAACTCGAGAAAATGAGAGTGAATTAAAAAAAAGTAGAAAGATCTATAAAACATTTCAAGTAGCAGCAGCACAGCAGTAACAGTAGCAGTTTTGTTGGTTGAGTTTGTATAGCTTCACCGCAATGCTACACAGTTCATAGTCCCAATGTTATGGAGAGCTAAGCGAAATATATAAGGAAAAAGATGTAGTATACAGACACTAAAATAGATGAATAAGCACATTGAGTCTTGAGTGAGTGAGAGAGTGATTGTGGACGTAAATTCGTAACTGGAAAGGTAAAGAGAATAATGAAAGGAGTGGCTGATTGATTAATAGTGCTTAGACAACGTATTAACACATCATCGCACTTCAGAGATATGTACTGTACGGCAACACACATTTATATATTTGTCAAGAGATAAGATACGCGTGAAGGAAGATAACGTAAGAGAACCGATAGAAAAGAAATCGAACAAAACGGAGGGAAGGAAAATTAATCATCGTGGAGAGAAAGAGAAGGATTACAAGCCACGGATCTGAGGTATGATAAGAAAAGGAAAGGTAACGAGGAGAGTAGCGTCACCCTTTGTCATTTATTGTTTTCTTTTCTTTATCTCATTAATTCATCGTCGTACACGGTTGCTAATACAATATCCCGATTATGAGCCGTCTAAAAGAAATACCACAACATTTTTCCCTTCAATATGTATACAAAAAATGTGCACTGTTTTCTAGATATCCTAAAAGAAGTTAAAAAAAAATACAATACAACTTCAAATGTGTAAAATGAATAGCACAGTGTTTCACCCATCCTCCCGAAAAGCTGAAAATGAAACCAATTTAAACGTTTTGCCGAGGAAAGAAGGTGACGATAGTGTGTATAGAGCAGGAATCACGCGGTGGAAGCAACGCCCCAGACCTCATCTTTCGCCGAGGAATAAATAATGATGTCCCGTGACAGAGCGAGGCGCCGGAGGGAGATTGGCTTGAGTTCCGCATTGTGGCAGTTAATAGGCAATCCCTTCATCACATAATGACGCATCCAAGCCCTTGATGACGGAGCGAGGCGAGGGGCGAGCTGGCTCAACTGAAAGAGGAGGAGGAGGAGTAGGAAGATGGGGGCATAGGGAGAGATAGTGGTTTAGTACCATAGATGAAGTGACGAAACAGGAGAATGATAAAATTAGAGGAATAACATAAGGAAAGGAAAAAAATCAAACAGGAAGTAATAGTATTTAGTTCATAGGAGCATTGAAGTGGTGAGAAGATACTGCAGGAAAAAAGGAAAAACGAAGGGAGAATATTAAGAAAAATATAATACACGTAAAAAGTTAAGGTTCTTGAAATGTAGAGGAATTGTGTGCGGTTATAAAGGAAGGAAGAAGGAAAAGAAGCAAATCCTGTAGTCCAAGAGAAGGGAGGGATGGGAAGAAGAGATGACGATTGATGAAGTTTGAAGGATAAATGTGTTTGCTGAATGGGTGGACTGGAGAATTTCACCCTTCAGTAGTCATAGTGTTGATGTTGTTGTTGTTGTTGTTGTTGTTGTTGTCGTCGTCGTTGTTGTTGTTGTTGTTGTTGTTGTTGTTGTTGTTGTTGTTTTTGTTGTTGTTGTTGTTACTGCTGCTGTGGCCGTCATTGTTGTTGCAGTAGTTTATCCTTTAATTCTCCTTATCTTTTTCATTAATTACTCTTCTCCATTCCGTTTTTACATCAATGTGAGAGAGAGAGAGAGAGAGAGAGAGAGAGAGAGAGAGAGAGAGAGAGAGAGAGAGTTGTTGTTTTATCAATTTATTGCGCACAGAGACGTGCGGCAGACTATACAAAGACACATGAACAAATACATATGCAGGACAAAATAAGTATGTCAGACGATTCTGCCACAAGGGCAAATAAATTATACTGAGGGCAGATTCACTGAACACAATAATTAAATAGAAGCATTGATATATACATTAAAAAACACGAGGGATGCAACAACTGATTGAATAGGAGTGTTTACAAAAGTAGGAAAAAAAAAAAAAAAAAAAAAAAAAAAAAAAAAAAAAAAAAAAAAAAAGGGGGCAATATATATCTGGTGATATATAAATTCCAAAAGTGAAAGTGTGAGGGCACAAGTATATATGAGTTTAGCTCATACTAAGGTAACATCCGCCAAACTGGGGGTGGCGGGTCAGGATGAGGTCCAGGTGGTCATCCTGCAGCAGATGTTGACACACGGCCAGGAGAGGCTGCCCGCGCGGAAGCAGGTCCCCCACAGTAGGACAATCCAGGCAGTAGTGGTGCAGGTGATTGGAGTTGGCAGAGTGGCACAGAGGACAGGAGGTGTAGTGAGGCTCGTCTTCCAAGCCCGCAACCTGCCACAGAGGTCGGTAGCCGAGCCTCATCCGCGCTGACACCACATTATGTTTTCGAACCCACAGCCCTCGACGACGATACTTGAAGCGATGGTGACGAAAGGCGTCATAGTGTTGAATGGAGACGCTGGCCGCCCTCTGGTTGTCCGTACTGATGCTCGTGGAGAGTAGGGAGGCTGCACGGATCCTGGTCTTGAGGCATTGCAGAGAGGGAGCAGGGCCAGCGTCGTGGGCAGGAAGAACACAAGCAGCTTTGGCCAGGCGATCCACTGCGTCGCGGTGTGAGAGTGAGACATGTGAAGGGATCCAAATAAACTTGATGACCAATGACCGATCATGAGCCAGGGCCAGGCCTGTCAGGATTCTGTTCACCAAATGACGACAGACAGGACTTGTTGATGAAAGGGCGTGAAGGGCTGCCTGCGAGTCACATACAACAACACCGTTGAGGCTTCTCTGACAGAGGAGACTCACAGCATCTAAGACGCCGTGCAACTCACAGAATGTGGAACTAGAGTGAGCCGGCAGTCGACGCCCAACCCAGCCCTCTGCTGATGGTACTGCGTCAGGAGAGAAAATTGCACATCCAGCTGCGCCGTCAACCTGCACAGACCCATCCGTGTAGATGTGGTGTGGCGTGTCGATGGTGTTCGAGACCGTCGCTATGGCATCCAGTGCTAGTTGTTTCTGCAGGACGGGAGGGTGAGCCTTGCAGGTGGGAGTGAAGTGTACCGTCGGGATTGGCAGCATCCAGGGTGGAGGCGGAGGGAAAAAAGCGGCGACAGGAATATTGATGTCCAAACGTTGCAGTTGAGACGAGACAGTTTTGATGAGAGCGCGGCCACCAGGTTGTAGGGGAGGTATGCGAGGACGCAGCTGGAGGAAGGTCCTTATGACTTGTGAATAATGAGGGGAGAGATGGGGAAAGTGGAGGCACTTGACGGTGAAAGATGCGACATTAGAGTGGATCCTTTCAATCAGGGGTGGAAGGTTGAGCTCACTCAGCATGTTGACTATCCTGGTAGACATGGGACACCCTAAGATGAGTCTCATGACTGTGTTCTGAAACTTGTCGAGAGGCTCTAGTGTAGTTTTGGGCAACTGGACAAGTGCAGGAGAGAGGTAGTCAATGACTGACCGAATAAAGGTTATGTATATTGTCCTGGCCACAGGGATGGAAACACCAGTCGCGTTATTAAGGAGCCACCTGAGAGGCGGCAGGCGCTGCTGCAGCCGGGTCAGAAGGTCGTGGACTATGGGATGAACGCGCTGACGGGTAGGCGTGGTTGAAGGAATTCTCACTGGTGCACCCAGGTAGACGTACTGTGTGCACACAGGGATGGCGCTGTTGCCCACGGTGAAGGCTGGGAGGGTTCTCGGATTGCGGAGAGTAAAAATACGGCTCTTTTCTGGCGAAATGATGAGGCCACACGAGGAGGACGAGACATAGAACGAGTGGAGGAAGTGTTGCAAGATTTCAGGTGTGTGTGCGTGGATGCAAATGTCGTCAGCATAGCAGGTGATGGTGAGGCCAGGGACTTCAGGAAGTAAGGAAAGCAGGCGATGCATCAAGACATGATAGAGGAAAGGACTGAGAACGCCACCCTGTGGGGTGCCAAGCTCAAACCCCTCGACAGAACTAATCGCACCCTTAAACAGAACACGAGAGGTTCTGTTACGCAGGTACTCCCGCACCCACCCAAGTAGGTTGCCCTTAACTCCGAAGTCCACCAGCTGGTCAAGTATGATATCCCTGTTGGCAATATCGAAGGCACTCTTCAGGTCGAGGAAAGCAACTCACTTGAGGTGAGGCGGGTGTACAACTCCATGAGGCAGTGGTGCGTACCACGTTGTGGGAGGAAGCCGTAAAGTCTGTTAGATAACTTGCTCTCAAGCCGGAACATAAGCCGATTAAGGAAGACGCACTCCATCACCTTACTAAAGCAGGATGTAAGTGATATAGGTCTGAACTTGTCTGTGCCGGGCTTTGGAATGGGTAGGATGGTGCTGGAGGTCCAGGCGCGCGGCACACATCTCTGCCGAAAACAAACATTGTATAGCCGGAGAAGAGGATTGCCAGAGACTTCCTGAAGGAGTCTAAGAACAGAGTAAGTGATGCCGTCGTCACCTGGAGCGGATGCCTTTCCTTTAGTGAGGGCACGACGAATTTCACTTTCGGTGATGGGCCTGTCATCTTCCTCGTCTGGGTTCAGCAAAGCATTCATCAGACGGAGCGTGCGGAGATCTTCATTAGAGGAGAGAGCCTCACGAATGTGCTGGGGAAGGTTTCGTGCACGTGACTGCCTAGACCAGCCATTGATAAGAGCTTGGGCGTACTGACCTGGACTATGATGAAGTGTGCTGGCTGGTTTCCGCTTCACAACTCTATTAATTAGACGCCACATGGAGCTTACACTTGTCTGGCGGTTGATGCTGCTGGTAAACTGGTGCCAAGATTCAGTGAGGACACATTTTTGGAGGACTACGAGCTCGTCCCTAGATGACTGGTATTTCCGCAGACTCTCAGGAGAAGGGTGACTTTGGAAGGAAAGGCCATCCTCCTTCGCCTTCCTCTCTGCTTGGGCAATACGGTGATCCAGTGTCCAGGCTGGAGTGTCTGTGCGACGCTTGATGTGCGGCCTGCGAACATAGCGATCATAAAAAGCGTGTGTGGAGGTGACAATGGATGAGTACAGCTGGTCAGGTGAGGTCAAATTGAATGTAGGAAGAAGAGAAGACATGTAGGAGATATAGGTTGGGCAGTACTTAGGAGGGATATTGATGCGAGTGCGTCGGTGGAGGGGAGGAGGGGCGGCTGGGAGTGAGTAGTGGAGGGTGAGGGCAAGATGATCAGAAAACAATGTTGGCACGGAGGAGCACCTGACACTGGATGCCACCAGGCCATGAGTCAATATGTGGTCAAGAGTGCCTCCTCTTGAGTGTGTGGCACCTCCAGTATCCCAGCGTGTGAGTCGGTAGCGACGGAGCCAGTCCTCTAGGCGTGTCCCGTTGCGATTCGGTGCCAGCGAGAAGTCACCTAAGGCAGGATGTCGGGCGTTGAAATCTCCCATATAAATTGTGCCTCGAACAGTTGGAGTGGGGAGAACAGCAGTGTCTATCCTGCCTGGAGCCGCGTAGACATTACACAGCCAAATCGTGCCGGCGCCCACTGCCACCTCAAGCAGCTGGAAGGTCGTGTCATCGTGTGTAGAGCACCGGAGAAGTCGGTGTGGTATAGCAGAGTGAACGTAGGTGATGAGGCCGTTCCGGGCATGATGAACGTAAGGAGTGTAGCCACTCAACGGCGGCGCCGGTCCCCACTGTGCTACAGGATGACCAACAAACGCCTCTTGAATGAAAATTAAATCAGGATGATGCTGATACACATAACCCGTGAGGGCAGACTGTTTGAGGCAGTGCGTGATGCCGCAGGCATTCCAGGAAAGGACGTGGAGCTGTATCTGTCTATCCATCACTGCCCCTCGGTTTGGAGCGGCCAAGTGAAGTCGATGGGGCGGCGTGAGCAGCACTCTGCTGCGCGCCACGGGAGAGTGAGGATGCTGAAGGTAGAGTAGTAATCCTCTCAATATGCGTAGCGAGGGAGTCAATCTGTTCAGCGAGGTTGGTAATGGTGACGGAAAAGGCTTGTTGTGCCTCCATCACAACAGAGATCTTGGTGTTCATTTCTGCTTGCTGGCTGACGAACTCATCCATTCGGCGCTCAATGGCCTCGAGACGCGCAGTATATGATGAACACTGAGACGTCATTAATGCCACAGCTGCCTGGAGTGACGCAACCTCTGGAGATACCGAACTGGCATCAGACACTGGCGGGGAGGCGGCATGGGGAGTAGCGGGCGCGCGCTGAGCTGACTGTGGAGCCAAGGTGGGGGGCACGGCGGAGGTGGCGGGGCGCCGTGTACACCCATGCCAGACGTTGACGCCTGACTGACGGCAGCGAGGACACTGCCACTGCGAGGTATCCACAGGAGGCGAGTCTGATCCCTGTGCAGGTGACACAAAGTCCTTTGAGGTTGACGCGGAACCATTAGGGGATGATTGAGGTCGGTGAGGGCAGGTGAGGGAGTGATGCTGGCCAGAGCACCAAGCACACTTCTCTGGACGGGAACAGTAACGGGAGATGTGGCCGACGCCCCAGCACCTGAAGCACCAAGGCTGCTCATCCTTCATCCTGCGCACCTCGCATGATGGCCGGCTGGGAAGGAAGTTAAAGGTGACAAAAGGCGGCGGTGGATCAGGGAGGCTCCAGGTGATCACGATGCGATTGATAGGTGCGCCATCCTGAATGAAGCGCTTCGCGCTGTAGACGCCATGCAGGGCCTTGGCCAGGGAAGGGTCAACGCAGACAGGGTAACGAGTCAGGAGGTAGGTAGGGAATTTTCGCGGCCTTTGAGATGAGTCCTGAGCATCAAGGAACAAGGACAGAAACTCTCCTTTCGTTATACTGTCAATGACGTCCACACGTTTTCTAGAAACGTAGACGAATCTCGATGTTACAGCGGACATCTTAACTTCAGCAAGGTTCCGATCCAGACTGAAGTTCGTATTGACTTCTGAAAGCCATCGTAGCTTAGTCTCCACCGAGGGGTTGTCTCTGAAGAAGAGCTTAACGTACTCATCACGGGGAGCGAAGGCTGGAAAAGCTGGCAGTGGCTGTGAGGTCAGAGGCGGGTTGCATGGCACAGAGGAGGGAGAAGCGGCTGGCGAATTAGTGGAATCCTTATCATGTGAAACGGAAGTATCGCCCTGCTTAGCTGTCTTGGCAGCAGGCTGAGATAAGGCATCATTGCTGTCCGATGAACTGTTCAGGAGGCGTTTAGCTGATGAGGGGTTGTTGCCGGTGTTCGAAGCTGCAGTGTCGAGAAGGGTGGCGACAGCCTCAACTGTGGCTGCTGGCGAGGCCTGATGATCTCCGGGAGGCATTAAAGGCCACTCCTCATCATCGCTAAGGGCGAGATCTTCCTCGACCAGAGAGCGAGTGGCAGGGCCGCTGTAATCCATTGCTCACTCCAGGCGCAAGCACCGCAGGGCTCGGTGAACGCTGGGTACAAGGATAGTGACGCAGCCTGACGTCATGACAACGTCACACCACACGCACTGCGCATGCGCCGACGAGGAGCAGACTGTGCAGGGGTCCCCCGTCCGGCTGACTTGATTTTTCCTCAACGCTACAGTCTAAGTCCCAAACACCAGAAAGTCCAACAGACGAATATGCAGCGACTGGGTCTTACTGTAGGTGTCAGAGCGATGTGCAAGGTGCAGACTCACTGGATGCCTTGTAAAACTCCAAAAAGCAGGAGATAGCACACAGAAGCTTGTTTACAAAGGCCCCCTAGCGGCAGACCAGAGAGAGAGAGAGAGAGAGAGAGAGAGAGAGAGAGAGAGAGAGATGGGCGGGAGCGGCCACCGCTGGACCCTTCCACCAATGTGTTAAGACGATAAGTGGTCCTGTGGAGACATACATGGCAACGCAGCTCACGGGAAAATTCCGTACTCATCCGGGCGCCTAAATGTTTTCCACCGATGAAAACGACCGTAGCAGGACAGTGGGAAGCGCGTGGTGGCTGGGATGGCTGGTGATGGCAGTAATGAGGAGCGGCCACGAGTAAGCTGGCTGGCTGGGAAGCGTGGCCAGATGAGGAAAAGGCTACGCGATGATGATGAAAGGAGGAAAGCCACGTGTGGAGAATACTTGTTCTCTTGATGTCTTGATGTCTCAATATCTTGATGTCTTGATGGGCAACTTGAAAGGTACACCACTTGGTTGTATTGACTACTTGATCGATCCCGACACTTTATCATCAGTCTGTTTCTACCGGTCTTGTGTGATTGTTGGTCGGTAACGTTTGGTATTTTGGTAGCGAGTGGCGAGTGGCTGGCGTGGTTAGCAAAGGGTAGGTATGGGTAGCCTGGTTTTTTTATATGTAGAAGGGAGGCAGCCAATGGCAACAAAAATGAAACAAAAAAACCCACTGTAGTGCCGGTCCCTGGAAAATTCAGATTCATGAGCCAAAAGAATGGGATAAGTGTCTTGATATCTCTCTCTTGAAACAGTTCAAATTATAGGTAGATGGAAATACAGAAACAAGGAGAGAGTTCCACAGTTTATCAGAGAAAGGGATGAAAGACTGAGAATACTGGTAAACTCTTCCATTAGAGAGGTGGACAGAATAGGGGTGAGAGGAAAAAGCCAGTCTTGTGCAGCGAGGCTGCGGGAGCAGTGGGGCATACAGTTAGCAAGATCAGAAGAGGTGTTAGCATGAAAATAGCGGTAAAAGAGAGCAAGAGAGACAACATTACGGTAATAAGAAAGAGGCTGAAGACAGTCAGTCAGAGAAGAGGAGTTGATAAGACAAAAGGCTTTTGATTCAACCCTGTTCAATAGAGCTGTGTGAGTGGAGCCCAAACATGTGAAGCATACTCCATACATGGACGGATGAGGCCCCTGTATAGAATTATCAGTTGTTGAGGTGAGTAAAACTAGCGGAGACGGCTCAGAACACTTAACTTCATAAAAGCTCTTTTAGCTAGAGAGGAGATGTGGAGTAAAGGATAGATCGAGAATGTTCAGTGTAGGAGAAGGGGAGAGTTGAGTGGCATTGAAGAAGAGGGGATAGTTATTTGGAAGGTTGTGTCGAGTTGATAGGTGGGGGAATTTATTATTTTTTTGACATTGAACAACACTAAGTTTGCTTTGCCCCAATCAGAAATTTTAGAGAGATCAGAAGTTAGGCGTTCTGAGGCTTCCCTGCGTGAGCTGTGTACTTCCTGAAGGGTCGGTCGTCTATGAAAAGACGTGGAAAAGTGGAATGTGGTATCATCAGCATAGGAGTGGATAGAACAAGAAGTTTGGTTTAGAAGATCATTGATGAATAATAGGAAGAGAGTGTGTGATAGGACAGACCCTTGAGGAACACCACTGTTGATAGATTTAGGGGAAGAACAGTGACCGTCTACCACAGCAGCAATAGAACGGTTAGAAAGGAAATTTGAGATGAAGTTGCATAGAGGATAGAAGCCGTAGGAGGGCAGTTTGGAAATTAAAGCTTTGTGGAAGAACTAACTAAGTGAAACTTTCATTCATGTTATCTGGAGAGACAGAAGTAGACTTGTAAAGAAGGTCGCCCTGTAAGAAGAATAAATCTACATCAACGTGTAATTTCAGTAGGAGATAAGCGCAGAACGGATCTGAACGTTGATGTGTTTTGAAATCCTCAGCTGTAGGCATTATAAGTTCATTTGTGATAAGAGACAGGAACGATGTTGCGCGATAACGCATCTGCAACGGCATTTGCGGGAATGTAAGAAAACGTAGGATTAAACTCTTGGATGGTTAACTGCCAACGAGCGAATTTACCAGTGAAATTATTACTCCTGAATATTTATGTGACAGCGTAGTGATCTGTATGTACCTGTATCTTGTACCCGAGGATGAGTGCGAAAATGATGTAAGGACCAAACAACAGAGAGAGAGAGAGAGACATTTGCGGGTTGTCACGTCCTAATTTTGTTCTGCTTTATTCAGGAGTCTTCTAGCGTATGCTATAATGCGAAATGTACAATTATCGTCCTTTGGCATGAGAACAGCGTGTATACCTTGGCAAGAAGTGTCTGTACAAAGAGTAAATTCATTCTCAAAATTAAGGAAAGCTAGAACATAAGGCAGATTAAATGCATCTTGTTCCTTCTCGGACGAAACGAATTCAAAATTTTTATTGAGTAATTTTGTGAGAGACTGAGCGATAAAACTGAAATTTTCAATGAACTGGCGGTAAAATCCAGCTAAACCAAGAAATTGTTTGATCTGATCAAGAGAAGATGGAGTTAGGAAGGACTGAATGGTATGAATTTTACAATCTAGAGTGTGATTACCGTCTTTATCAACTTTGTGACAGATATTTTACTTGTTTACTGAGGAGAGCGCACTTGATGAATTTTACCTTGAGTCCAGAGGATTAAAAACGTGAAGAGAACGCTGAAATGTTCTTGAAAATCCTTTGAAGCGACAATAACGTAATCTAGAAAGCAAAATACGTGCTTACCGAGTCTGATAATACTGAGTTCATTAACCTTTGAAAGGTTAGAGGTGAATTACGTAAACTTTGCGTCATACGTTTGAACATGAATTGACCTAAATTAGTAGTGAAGGGATGTATCAATTATATTAATCATAATTTATTAATAATAATTTCACATCTAAAACACGTGTTCGCTTTCTCTATCTATCTCTCTGCAGTCATGTTTGTCCAGGTTTGTCCTCAATTTCTGTCCATCTCACACCTTCCCTCCTCCTAATCTTCTCTATCTCAGGGGAAAAAAAAATGCATTTTTAATGACAGTGTGACATTCTTGTCTTTTCCTCTTCCTGTTAACTCTAACTTTGACCACCAGATCTGTAAACCACGCCTTCGCTTCAAACTCCGCCTTCCTACCTTTTAAAAGACACATTTAGACTTAATTCAATGTCCCTCTGTTACTCACTCCTAAGAAACAAGGTGATTATCGCGTAGAAGTGGACTTCAGAAAATTAAATTCATCCACACTACCAGATGCCACGATTAAGTGACATATTCAATCACTAGGCGATTCAAATATGATTTTCTTCACTTACAATCTTACAATCAGGATTCTTTCAAGTCGAGTTAGAAGACTTGTCTTGCCCTGTACTGATCACACACACACACACACACACACACACACACACACACACACACACACACACATATATAGATAGATAGATAGATAT
>CM035204.1:3501296-3517764 GCA_020233015.1 Callinectes sapidus
TATCTTATAAACACCACCTATTCCTATAACAACCACCATTGCTATTACAACTGGCATTTAATTGTACTACTACTACTACTACTGTAACAATTATTTGTATTCTGGTGTCCCAATCTTATTCCCTCCCTCTACAAATCAGTGGTTCCCAACCTATGGGTAATTACCCACAAGTGGGTAATTTGGATAATTTGAGTGGGTAATGGAAGGCTGAGAATAAAGGCATTCATATTGAAAAGTTAAAGTATTTACTCATACATACACACATGTAAAAACTGAGATTATTTAAACAGAAATAAAACATCAAGCCTTCAGTATATTTTTGATAACCCTTATCTATTTATTTTATCATAGATATATACTACTGTACTTACACTTGATGATGTGGGTAACACAAACTTGAAGAAGTCAGTAAACGGGTAATGTAATGAAAAAGGTTGGGAACCACTGCTCTACATTATTCTTTCTCCCCTCCCCAGGAAAAGTAGCCTAGCACGTTAACCGCGTTTGGCAACTCCGCTGTCTCGCGTCTCTCGCCTGCCTTGCAGAACCTTTCACATCGCCACCACAGTGTGGTGGCGATGTGAAAGGTTCCGGATACTAGCCGCTTGTGTGGTGACCACACAAGCGGCTAGTATCCGGTTGACTTTTGCAGCGAGGGGAGGTATGCTGTATGGTGTCTGTAGGGTAGAGCGTTAAAATTCATGGTACACATATGCACCAAGTCGCTCACTACTAATATTGGTTTTCTTTTATTGCGTATTGGTGCATCAGTGTACCAGGCATGGGTTGATGCATATATGTACACTCGCTCAAAAAACTATAGCGCATTTTCCGCTTGAAACATTCTGACACCCAAGACGATGGCTAATGAAAACAAGCTTGCTTATCTCTACTGTGTTGGTAAGCCTGCATTCATGAGAATTCTAAATATCCTTCATTGTAGACATTTACTCATATAATATATGTAAACATGGCAGGTAATACAACTGTTTATTGCAATTATGAAAAAAAAAAAAGCATACACAGGATATGAATAATGTAACGTAGTACTATATACTATAATTAAGTACCGAACCTTTTCCCTATAGCCAATCTGACACTGAGGTATGATACGTTAAACAGTAATGCCACATCGCAGTAAAAAACGTGTTGCATTCTATGGCAAACTAACATAATGAGGGGCTGCATAATTTTTTTCTCACATTTTAAAAATCAATATAACCTAAGTATTTCAACACATTTGTGCGACAAAATCAGTGGAGTTACTTGCCCACAGTCATTCTCCCACAACAACACATGCAGCCAGTGCAATTTTTTTGTGAAATACAATTAACATGTTTTTAAGAGAACTTCAAGGAAGTTAATACAAGAACGGCTACTTTCTCTCATTTATTGTATTAGTAATGTGTGTATGCCCCACCCACATCTAGGACTTCATTCAGTCGGTTTGGCATGGATGCCACCAGATTGGCAGCGAGGTCCTGACCACCTTGCCCTCTTAGTCGCTCCCATGCCTGAAGGGCACTGTTGACAACAGTAATGCGGCTCTGACGTCGTTCTTGGCTCGGCATGTCTCGAACCATGGCTGCCCAAACGTATTCAATGGGGTTTAGGTCCAGTGCTAACAGTGTAATGTGGGGATGATGGGCGAACCACTCCTTGACAACCCGGCAGTTATGGATCGGACTGTTATCTTGCACTAAATAAAATGGTGAATTATCCGGAAATAATAGTCTCCACCGATGGGAGCAGAACTTCCTCCAAAATTTCTATATACTTTGGGCCGTTGAAGTGACCAGGCCCAACATCAGCCAGCTCACCAACGCCACTAGCATGCATCCATTCAAACAATCCTGCGCTGACTCGTCCACTCCTCCTGCTACCTAGAACATGGTGTACTTCGTATCTGGTGGAGAAAGAGTATGGGCATCATAATTTATGCATTGCATAGAACTGAGTCAATAAAAAGAATAGAGAAAAAACTACATTTATTGTTGAGTATTGATGTTTTCTTTTAAGAAATAAGTAGGCCCCTATTTGAATTTTATCTATGACGCACAAATGTTCCAGCAAAATTTGTCATGTTGTATGATTTTATGATACGTATTTATTAATCTTATTATATGTGTCTAAATATTCTTTTACTATTAATTATTAACAGTCATTATACACAACATTAACCTCGTTGCATTCTTCCTCCATACATATTGTGTTGACGAAGGACTGTCACTGCAAAACGTCTTTTCATCACAAAACACTACCCTCTCCCAGAATTCAATAGGTTTGTCTGCGTATTCCAGGGCATACTCCACCCTGGCCTCCATGTTGCTTTCACTCAAATTTGGTTTCGTAGCTGGTCTTCGAGCGTGGTGTCCAGAGGAGTGGCGTCGGTTGCGGACTGTTTGAACGGTGCAGTTGAGGCCAAGGTCATCTCTCAACTTACAGCCGACGTGAATGGTGCGACAGCAGTGGCAGCACCTACGACCTGCCTAGTTTAAGATAATGGTTAAGACTATTTCTTGGTTATGTAAAGTCTCTTTACGACAGGACTTATCACAATATTATTTTAAGTAAAGTATGTAAATCACCGTATATGCATGGATTATATATACTGTATTTAGATTTTTTGTTTTACCTCGTCTTCTGCATAAGTGCAACGTGGTCGGCCACTCCTACCTAGGTTACTTGTGGCACCAGTTGCCAAATGTCGCTCTATCCATCGCGTGAGAGTGCTGCGGTGGACACCTACTTGTCTTGCGATTTCGGAGATACTATAACCTTCAGTATGGAGTGTGATTATAGCTGCACGCTGAGACTGCGAGGTTTCCATAGTGACTGGGAGGGTCAAGATTGTAACGTCCCACGTTAATTTTGATAACCACTGCCACGGTGTTCACAGTTCCATGAGAAGAGTTAGGGAGGTGTGATTCATACTTCGAAACATTGTAAGTGTAATGGCAGCATTGCAGAAAAGATGACATTTGTTTTATCTGAAGACAACGGGATTGCAACATTAATGGAGTAAAGGGTAATATATCATCATTGGCGTCAGTTTCTATACACTATGCAAACATCTTACTCCTTATCATGACGCACAACCTTATTTCGAGATAATGGTTTCCGTAGACGAGTCGATCCACAAGTAAAATCCTACATGACAACTCTTCCTCGTGTTGCTAGTCCATGATACGTTACATGGTATGTGAATGATGGTAAATAAATATATGTATTCCAAACAAAGTCACGTTAGAACGTAATGTCACTGTTTTTCTCGAAGAAGTGTTTAGTCTGTCTCTTGGGAGATAGCTTAGAGAACACTTCATCGAGAACACACGTTCAGGGCACACACCTTCGGGGCACACACAGTTCGTTCCCTCAACCACCACACAAGCCGGCTGTCTTCCTTCTGCCCGCTGGCGCAGCCGCCGCATCCCACGCCTCGGATAGTGCTGACAGGGCGTGGGTCATGTGACCGGGTGCATGTGTGTACCTGATGCCCTTAGTTCTTCAAACAACTTATTCTCTCCCTTACAACGATGTCTTATAAACTACATCTTACCAAGAGAGTTGATATTACCTTACTTTCACAATGAAACATCCTATGGCTACAATAATAATGGAAATACCTAGAAATATATATCGTCACCTGCAACTCCTTGTAGAAGGAAAAGCAGGGTCAGCATTTCTGAAGTATTGCACCATCTTATGGGGATGTTGCATCAGATAATATCTACATGAATATATACAATGAATTCCTACCTATCTTGGCGCTACATCGCGATGTCCTAGAGACATGTACCTAACCATGTCAAACTGGTTTACCTTCTTCTGGCTGTCGCTGGAGCCTTGCTTTAAGTTCATTATACACAAAAGTACAAGGACGCAAAAACAATACAGAAGATGAGAATAGGTACAATCACAGTAGGAAAATGGACATTGGGACTAAGGTACATAGGTAGAGATTCATGTATACCATCCTCAAAATCTGAGATGTTAGTAAAGGAAAACTCAGACAGAGTATTAGTAACATATTTGATGCTGATATTTTTAAAGTTTATATAATTGAGGATATTCATAGGGAAAATATGAGAGCTTATGTTGGAAGTGAAACCCTCGTGATATTTCTCAGGAAAAGTGTGAAAGTGGTCAGACCTTAAGGTACAAATTGTGAGCACAGCAATATGACCTGAAACTTCCTTATATGAAGATCCACTTGGGCATGTCACTGATACGTATAGTGGTTCAGTGAAATAGAAATAATGATGTTCATGAAAACTCTTATGAAACATAGTCTTGTTTGTAGGGACATAGAGAGAGAGAGCTGATGAAGCGTTCTCTCGTGTCAACACTACTTCGCAAACTCCTTCACCACGAATAGGCATGAGAGCGAACAGAGATGCCGGGCAAAAATACAAATTTTGATACTCGGTACGACATCTGTCAAGTGTGGAGAGTGCGCTGGTTGCGTACACTGAAAAGTCTTCTTTCACCAGTACTATGGAGCTTTCTGAATCTAGAATCATGATAGACTGATTTACTGCAAAAGGGAATGGTTCCAATCTATGCAGATTAAAAATATCCTGAGATTTGAAAGGTATATGGATGACAATTTCTTCTGTGGTTAGAACTGACTCAACCAATGTGTAGTAATGATGAATCATGTGATCCTCAAAGAAAGGAGTCAACTTATAAATCGTTCTTCCAATTTCCAAAGCATGTCTAAAATCCTCTACCGGGAAAAGAGTAGTAGGTAACCCTACCCATGGCTGCATCCACGATGTTTCTGATAATTCATTGGTTAGTGTGTAAAAGAGACGTAACAACATTCTCTAGAATAGGTAAGAATAGAACGGACGTTTTCCGTTGCGTAAAATGTTTTATGCATGAGATTTTGTCATCATTCACGTGAATTCCATTGCCATCAACTACATGGCCTAAGAATTGAATCTTAGATTTAAGAAATTCACATTTGGTCAGTTTTGCCTTGAGACCAGCTTGTCTCAGCCTCAACAAGACAGCTTCTAGGCTATCTCGATGAGATTCTGAGTCCTTGCCACAAATGATTACGTCGTCAAGGTAGATATAGACATTTTTGCCTATTTCTTCAGCGAATATAGTATCCATCATACGCTGAAATGTTATTGGGGCAGACTTTAAACCAAACGGCATACGTAACCAATGATAATGCCCTTGGGGCGTACTGAAAGCCGTTACTGCCCTCGATTCAGGTGCCATAGGTACCTGCCAGTAGCCACTAACAAGATCTAAGCTACTAAAGTATTTATTCCCTTGTCCTAATGATATTAATAAATCTTTTATGACTGGAAGAGGGAATCTTTCATCCTCGGTCACTTCATTAACACGCCTGAAATCATTAACAGGCCTAAACTGTCCATTTTTCTTCGGAACCAAGAACAATGGTGAATTCCACGGTGACCGAGAATTTTCTATAACACCTTGTTCTAACATTTCCTTTATTTGTTTCTCAACCACTTGCCTCTGACTATGTGGTAGTCTATAGGCTGGTATATACACTTGATTAGTGGCTGGTTTTAACTTTATGTGGTGCTCTGCTCTATCAGTCGCACCTAACGGTTCACCGGGTAGGGCAAAAACGTCACGATGCCTTTTCAACAACTCAATCAGTGTGCTCTTTAAGTCTATCTTGGCGCTACACGTAGACAAACGTGATTTATAGTAATCAATTACTCACCCCTTCCTACATACCTAGGTTCTGTTCTCTCTCTGAAAAGGTCCAATTACTAATATCTATTTAGAATATTTATGAATATTGTCGTGTCATATTTACATATTTTTGCTTTTCTATTATGTATATGTGTTTTGTTTATCTATATATATGTACAACTTCATTTATAAGAAGTAGCTAAGCCATGTCATGAAATGGTAGTGGCTCAGCCTGGGCGAGAGTAGTCGACCAAAAGATTTTATAATGCCATACATAAATCATCTAAGAATATTAATTAAAACTTAAATGTTTCCATAATCATCATCTAAGAATATTAGTTATAGCTTAAATATGTTTCCATTTAACAACAATGCATTAAAAATTCAATATGAATAATGGTTCCCAGTAAATGTTTGGTTATCGGCTACTCTGGCCGAGGCCAGGCTGGGTCACGTGACAGGTATCCCGACCAGGAAGGTGGAGGCCGGGCCCTCGCTCTCTCTCTCTCTCTCTCTTGGGTGGTGGTACTGGTTGGACGTACGCTCATTGAGAGGGTGCATTTCTCTCTTGGTGCTACCCACGTGGTTCTTCCTCGTTCATGAATATTACTTGTGGGAGATTTGAGTGTGTGTTGGTGTTGTGCATTTCTCTCTTGGTGCTACCCACGTGGGTATAATTGCAGTTTCAACCAATATCCCCCACGTCATAATTTACCATCTGAACGTCTATATTGCACTGTTAGGAGCATTTCTATACCCAAGTTATCTGGCGGTCGATAGTAATAACGCCGTTATAGGTCCGTAAATATGGTGCGGTCGAAAATTTTCTAAGTCCGGAGAGACGCTTCCCTCTCCGTGGATAAACATAACACTGCGTGTGTTCATGTGTGTGTTATCAATGCTGCGCATGCGTGTGATGTCACTCACGGGTTATGACGTCTCGTAGGTAGGTTGACGTTTCGTGACGTTTCGTGACGTTTCGTGACGGAAGCATACACGTGAGGTTATCCACTGCCAATCAACAAAATACACCTGTTCACCTGCCAATCACAGATGGGCACGTTTTTGGACACGAGGATGGGGCGAGTCCACTGTGGTGGAGGCCGTCACTTACACCATGGCTACCGTACAAGACACCTGTTCAGGCTGTAGTTTAAGCTACTTTCAGTGTATTTCAAAGTACTTTGAACAGTCCAGTGCTGCAAACGAATTTCTTCGTGACCACGGGGTTTTGCCGAAGTCAGCGCAGTGCCCCAACTGCAACTCACCTTGCAAACTCCGGGAGGACAGACACCAGTGGTACTGTGGGCGATACCGTGCTCTCGGCAAAAAGAAGAGGAAGCAGTGCCACTTTACGGTTAGTTGGGTTAGGGTAGAATAGTTACTCAATTTACTCCAACTTATATGGATGTGAGGGTAGAATTGGGGGGCGTTCCAGGTTAGGTTAGGTTAGGTTAGGTTAGGTTAGGTTTTTGGACTCATTTTTTGGCCTTTCACTGGGGGGAGTTGGTTAGGTTTGCGTAGGGATATTTCCTTAAATCCAGGGAAATTTCCCTACATTTAGGGAAATTTCCCTAGATTTAGGGAATTTCCCTAAATTTTCAAAGTCCATATAACACTCAAATATGCTTCCCCCCCCCAAAACTCCCGATTCCCCACAGTCCCCCAACCTTGCTTGAGGGGTTAGGGGGGTGTTGATAGAGATTGGGGATATTGGTTGAAACTGCAATTTTACCCCCACGTGGTTCTTCCTCGTTCATGAATATTACTTGTGGGAGGTTTGAGTGTGTGTTGGTGTTGTGCATTTCTCTCTTGGTGCTACCCACGTGGTTCTTCCTCGTTCATGAATATTACTTGTGGGAGGTTTGAGTGTGTGTTGGTGTAGTAATATAATGAATTGAACAATATCACAAAAATCGAGTCTGGTGTTTCATCTCCTTTGTCCTAGTTATGTTTCACGCTAGGATATAATACCAGCAACTTGTTGCCCTAAATCCGTATTACCAACGGAGGACTAAAGGTGTGAAGGTGGGTGGTGGAGTAGGTCAGCTCTCTGTGCACGCGGTTGGCAAGTCTCGTTACTTGGGGGAGGAGGAAGGACGCAACACTTTCCACACCAAAACCAAACACGAGAGGAAATAATTTTTCTTAGACTTTCCGGGGCTAGGCGCACTGTTGAGAATGCATTTGGCATTCTCACTAATAGGTTTAGGGTGTTTATCGCCAATTAGTTTATCCCCTGGGAAAATTGAAAAAGTTGTCCTTGCATGCACGGCACTGCATAACTACCCCAGACGGGATTTTGGTAGCCAATACACACCTTAGGGAGCTATGGAATCGGAGGATTTTCGTAAGGGAACAATAATTCCTGGTGACTGGCGCAGTTGCTGGAGTTGCAACAATGTGGTTCGGGACTTAACCACTATTGGCAACAATATCCGTACCCAGTACATTAACTACTTCAATGCAAAGGGTGCTGTGCAATGGCAGTATAATTTTGTAGGTGCCCCTCCCCATTCCCCCAGATAACCCTCCTTCCCCGCACTCAACACTTCGGCCTCTCTGCCTAGTCACTTTTCCCTCATCCCCTCGTTGTCTACCTTGTGGATGTTCACATAGATAAGGGAAGGTGGGGCAAAATGGCACCCTTAATGTTGAAGCTCGGTTTTTAAAAAAACATTCAGGATATTGAAAATTTTTTTGTACGTTTACAATCTTTATTCAATAGCAAGCAAGATAACCTGATATTGGAAGATCAAAATATAATTATAAATTATTGAGATAAAAAAGTAGGTAATTTCCTTAAATGGTCCATTTTGTACACAGGTTGGGGCAAAATGGCCCACTCGAATGGGGCAAAATGGCCCTCTAATTTTATGCGTGATACATCGCTTCCATATATTCTAATATGAATATAATCCTCATGGAACACTTGAAATCAAGAAAATTAGAAAATAAACCAAGGAATATCATAATTTGTTATACCAAAAATCTTTATCTAAGGCACCTTGCAAAAAAGTTAATAAAGTAAAATAGATATGGTTGGTTATAAGTGCATAATGAGCAAATAGGCTATTTAAAGCCTACGTGAGCTGCATGTGCATAATTTTTTATACTCCTTATGTATTCAGAACTAGATTACAACATAACAAAATATCAGAATGCTACTATGGCTTTCACTGGCCGTGTTACACTGTTTTTCGCAAGTAATTCCGAAACGAATTGTCGGAACAGTATGGTATTTCAACACAAAGCCTCTTACACCCCTACCTAATTTATGGCCCACATAGCATATTGCTATATGTGTTTACGAAGGAGTTTACTCGTGTATATTTAAGTCGAATCCAGGCATGGTCACTAAGGTCTTATACACATTCGAACAAGTGTGGGGTACTCGTCTAGCCCCTCCAACACTCCTACCAACCCCCAGACTATTCCCTCCATACCCTAATACCTCACCCACCCCCTCCCCGTCTCCCTCAAAACACCCACATATAGTACCGGTATATGGTGTATGTTACTGTGGTTACTTATATTAAACAGAAATATATATTCATGCATGTTAATTACCCTACTTTGCTATTATTCACACGGTCACTGATATATATATAAGCATGGAAACCAGACGAAGGCCAGAAGAGCGTGGAAGGATGACAATCCAGCTGTTAATGGTTGTAAAGATGTATGTGTGCGCTATAAGGTTAATGCATGCTGTCATATTTGGTCAACCAAATAACCGCAGCAATAATATATGGTATTACGAGTGTTCTGCACCGTTCCATTATACGCAATGTGTAATTATAGCCAATACTCTCAGTCTCCTGACTCCCTCCCACCCCAATCCCACTCCTCCCCTCCCACTCTTTCTCCCTCTGCCTGTCACTATAGGCGGAAATCCCCCCCAACCCCCACCTCCCTACCCCTACCACCGGGCTGTGGTTTCCGAGGTTATGACTTAAGCAATGATAGGGGAATATAATACTGAGGACCGAGGCACCACCACAACAACCATCAACGATGTCTGGCATGTTGCTCCATTGCCCACGTGGATGCAGGATGGCATTTGTTATTCGCCTCGCCACATTGTACAACAGTGAGAGGATCCGTGGAAAAACATACATAAGCTTGAATAGGTAGGTGGATCATTTCGTCTATTTACTGGTTTGCACAGGTGGTGGGGAAAGGGGAGGGGGTTGACGAGGATGTGGGTAGATCATAAATGTTACGCCACAACATCCCTTTACATTGTCTCCCCCACCATTTAATTGGTATGGAGTTGATGCTAATATATGCCCCTGTGTAAGAAAATTTGCTATATATAATATAGCTCGTTCCATGTTTACATAATACGTACACGTTTCACTCGTACCCGTATAGATACTCTTATACATGATCATTCATATAACAATATCGTGACTTTAATAAATACAATAGATAAGAAATACAATTGACCTATACAATTATAGTAACATTAATCATTATCCACACAGGCCATATGACCGGGTTGCGCACACCATGGGCATGACTGTGAGAGGAGTGAGGCAGATGGTCCACCGCACCACCACATCCTCCGTTTCCACACCGGCACCACCACTTACATCGACCGTCTTTGACAACTTCGCGGTCGGTGCCATACGCCGTCACATTCATCGGAGGTTTGCCGACAAGCAACATCTTACACTCAGTGTATTATCGACGGAGCTTAGAACAGAAGGTATTATCCCTGAAGATACCTCAGAGACTGCGGTTTGGCGGCTTATACACACCATGGGGTTTAAATACAAGGTATCTCAGCGAAAGATGTATGTGAGAAGGGAATCCCCTGACGTGGTGTCTCGCCGGATTGGTGCTCTCCGGGCTCTCCAGCACTACCGGAAGGAAGGGATGATGGTGGTTTATGTGGACGAGACGTGGTTTACCACCAGAATGGGCCATAGCAGGGAGTGGGTGGATACCACACAGGCTGTCACTAGCACCACCTACAGTCGACAGGTACCACCTGGAGAAGGGGAGCGTTTTGTAGTGGTCGCAGGTGGCACGGCCGGCGGCTTTGTTGAAGGCTCTTATCTGTGCTACCCGGCCAAGTCCACCCACGGTGATTACCATGGTGAGATGAATGGTGATCTATTCCAGCGGTGGCTAACGACCCACCTCCTGCCGTCCCTGCCAGAGCCCTCTGTACTGGTGCTTGACAATGCACCTTACCACAGCCAACAGACAGAGGAGAGTCGATGCCCTACCACAGCCACCAGGAAGGCGGACCTTATCAGCTGGCGCGAGCATCGCAGTATATCCATCCCACCCGCTGCCACACGCCATCAGCTGCTGCTCCTCTGTCGGCAGAACCGTCCAGAGCCCCAGTACAAGATAGACAACACCATTCATGAGTCGGGCCACGAGGTCGTACGGCTGCCACCTGGCCACCCTGAGCTCAATGCCATTGAGCAAGTATGGGGATGCATGAAGCGCCATGTGCGTTCCTCCCTCCGGCGATTCACCCGGGCAGACCTGCAGGCCAGGTTAGAAGAGGCCAAGCAGTTAGCAAATAAGGACGTATGGTTGGGAGCGGTCAGACATTCCCAAAACTTTGAAAAAGGGTACTGGAGGTCTGATAACATACATGAGGGGGTGGAACCCGTAATCATCAACGTCGCCAGTGATGATGAAAGCGAGGATGATGATGATGTGTTCCTGGACAGTGACTGTGAATAAATCCTGTACTATCATGTTTGCCTCTTTTTATTCCGACAATGCATATATCGATCATAATACTTTCATTTTATAAAACTAATACAATGTATAATATACAGTAGACATCATAATAGCCCACAGTATATACTGTATATTTATTTCCTTAAATATATCTCATAGGGCTACAACGCCATTATGACCATTAGGCATCCATAAGCAAAGATGCAGTGAAGCAGAGAAATACGATTATGCAATTTATATGGAATGATGTGGTTATGAACGACATAAGGCAACAAAATAATATAATGTCAACTTTACCATGTTAACATTGTGTGATGAGTACATGGTATTTACTAAAGAAGAACATGTTATTACAAAAAGTCCAGGCCACAGGTAATAACAATAGTGCTTGTTCATTCGGCTGGCCATAGGACCTACATACAGTACATTTGCCTCCTACTACATTTGCGTAAGCATCAGGTTATACAGTAATGAACAACGTGATATACGTTTTGCCTCCATGAAAGGTTGCAGTACTCCCAGGTTACATGTCAAGTAATATCGAAAGCTGCACACACTGTATTAATTAGATGCATACATATATGACATGTAGCTATAAGTACAGTACATAAAGTAAACGGAATAACATATAAGAGGCAGGAAATGAGTAATGAGGGGGGGGAGAACGAGGAGACGGAGAGGGATACGGAAGGAGGGTGGAGGGGGGGGGGGAATATGGAGTGGTGGGGGGGGTTTGGGGGTGGGGGGTGTTTGGGGGGTGGGGACGAGTCCTCTGAATGTGTAGACATGACCTCGTGGCTTCGTCTTAATATACACGAGTAAACTCCTTCGTAAACACATATAGCAATATGCTATGTGGGCCATAAATTAGGTAGGGGTGTAAGAGGCTTTGTGTTGAAATACCATACTGTTCCGACAATTCGTTTCGGAATTACTTGCGAAAAACAGTGTAACACGGCCAGTGAAAGCCATAGTAGGCCATAATAAAACTCCATTTATCCACAGTAATCATAAACAAAGTATCAGAATGCTAGGCCATATTAAAACTCCATTTATCCACAGTAATCACAAACAAAATATCAGAATGCTAGGCCATATTAAAATTCCATTTATCCACAGTAATCACAAACAAAATATCAGAATGCTAGGCCATATTAAAACTCCTTTTATCTACAGTAATCACAAACAAATTTAATGTCATCATCATCAACACCTGCACAGTCATCATGAGCCCATTCCTTACAAGCAATGCACTGAATCCACCCTTCACCTCCTGCCTTACTGTATTTTTCTCTGCAAAATAAGCAAAATGTGTCATCATCAGAGTCACGAGTCATTGTATTTGGGATGTAGATTTATTCCCGCTCCTCTTTTTCTGCAGTTTTTTGCAGCTTCTTTGATGGTATGCTACTCTGTTCACTCTTATTGTCTGTCGTTGATCTTTTCTTCTGTTTTGCAGCACTAAAATTTCCATAAAATGACTCAACAAGTAGTTTCTTAGATGTAATGTGCTCTGAAGTTGACTTCCTCGACTTACGCTTTGGGTTTTTGTTTCTATCAGCTTTTGGAGGAGGACTTATGTCAAATGGAGAAACAAAACCAGAGGCACTTGCTATGACAGGTTCTGGACCGTTTATTTTAGGCCCCGAAGGTGTAGCAGAAGTTCTGGCAATTGGAGAGAGGATTGCCTCAGTATCCTCATCAGGCTGTTGGGTGTTATCAGGCAGGCTAGGTAGTTCATCTAGAGTGTGAATACCCTCAACAGATGTGATTTCAGACCCATTTCCTGATGTCTCTTCCATGACAGCTGTTGTTGTTTCAGCTTGTTCTGTAACACTAGAAGGGGCAAATTCAAAATCTTCAAATACATTACGGTTTACTGGATAGATCCCAGTTTTTCTGAACCCGTTTGCTGCAGTTTGAGCAGTTGCTGATTTGAGATACGCAACTCCAAATAAGTTAGCCAACTGGAAGACAGTCACACACCTCCCAGGATGTCGTTTCATCCAGCACTCGACCTCCTGTGTGTAATAAGTAGAGAGTGGCTTCATGAATGCTACATCTAGTGGTTGTAACCTGTGTGTACAGTGTGGAGGAAGACTCGGTATAAACATCCCATTTTTTCTAGCAATGTTGATGACAGCTAGGTTCTGAGTGTGTGTCTTGTGTCCATCCAGTATAAGTAGCACTTTATTTTCATTTGATGCGCCAGACACCTTTACAAAGTGCTTAAACCAGGATGTGAAAATGTCAGTCTGCATCCATCCTGACTTATGACACTCAAAAATTGAACCAGGTGGGGCTCCATCCATTAACTCGGGCTTCATCCTTACCTTAGGCCATACAAATAGGGGTGGTACAAATGATCCTGTTGCTGACATACAAATTTCTTTTGTAACAAGAACTCCACGCTCTGCTGATGTTAGTGAACCAACCTGCTTCCTTCCTCTAAGAGCGACAATCTTTGATGGCCTTGATTGGACAGTAGTCATACCGGTTTCATCAACATTATATATTTTATCGGGTGGAAACTTGTGTTCCTCCATCAGAGCTTCTAAAAGATCAAAGAACCTGTTGACAGCTGTGTGATTGAAACCACGGGCTCTTGCTGCTGATGTAGATTCAGGCTGGCGAATGGAAAGCTGTTTATTTCGTGAAAGAAATCCTCTCAGCCAATCTCTACCGGCAATTTCATTCTTAATTGGATGGTCAATGTGATTTCGCTCAACCAACTGGTATGCCATGTCCCGGATGTCCACAGTAGTCAGGCCAAACATCATCTCTTCCATAGTTAAGATGTACTGCACAAGTTCTTCTTCAATATCTCTTGAAAAAAGTCTTGTATCGGCCAAGTGACTTTGACGAACCTTTTGAGATCTTGTTTCCATCCTTGTGTCTTCGTTTCAAAGTTGTTTTGGGTATACCAAAAGTGTCTGCTGCTTTCTTGTATCCCATTTCATGATTCTGTAGAGCTTTGAGAGCAGCTTCCATTGTTTCCCTGGACCAAGACTGCCTTGTTGTTTTCCTGACATAATTCCGAGTCATTGTTTCCTGAAAAAAAGAGAAAATATTCAGTAGGCTACGCCTTTGCAATCAAGAATACAAGAATAAGGGTTAATGAGACAAGATGAGACAAGAATTAAAACACGGGGCGCCACTTAAAAAATTAATCCTGCATGCGCCACGAACGGGCGGGGGCCGACCAGCTCATTTCATTTCATGATTCTGTAGAGCTTTGAGAGCAGCTTCCATTGTTTCCCTGGACCAAGACTGCCTTGTTGTTTTCCTGACATAATTCCGAGTCATTGTTTCCTGAAAAAAAGAGAAAATATTCAGTAGGCTACGCCTTTGCAATCAAGAATACAAGAATAAGGGTTAATGAGACAAGATGAGACAAGAATTAAAACACGGGGCGCCACTTAAAAAATGAATCCTGCATGCGCCACGAACGGGCGGGGGCCGACCAGCTCAGGCCCCCCAAGAGCCTACAGGCGAAACGTAAAAAAAAAAAAAAAAAAAACGTAATTGCAGAACTGATATATGATTTGGTGATAAATATCACTGAAATGATCTTTAGAAAAAATCAATATGAATAAAATTACTGGGTATGGTGCTCTGTTGTCATGCTTTTGAGGTGAAACTAATAATAGGCTACTACAAAATGACACCAAAAATTTTTTAAGCAACAGCCTACTAACTTGCAACAATGTCATTATTATAATCAATTGAATTTGTAAATGCACCATCATCAGTATACACAACGGTGGGTAAAATGGACCACATAGGGGTAAAATGGCATACTGGGCCATTTTACCCCAGTCATAAGTGGTCCGTTTTGCCCCCAGACACTTAAAATATAAATCACGTGGCAGGCGAAAACGTATGGGTGATGAGAGTAAATTCACCAATTTGCCTTCAATATAGATGCCAGAGGAAGAATCATGCTGAAATACATGGTACTGAAAGCATTGGTTAGGTAAAAAACAATTTTTTTATCTCATACTTACAATACATGAGATGAAAATTTTTCTCGATTATCACACACAATCGATCAGCTGCGTCCAAGCGTGCAGTGGTGTTACAGCTGACTGAAGGCACAGTGGTCAACTTCACACACTCACCACTTGGTGGAAGCTGCTATATATACAAGAAACAGGCGTGGTCCATATTACCCACATGGTCCATTTTGCCCCACCTTCCCTATGTTACTGTTCAACTCCTGACATGATAGGTGTGGTATTTTTCCACATCGTTCTTGTTGTTTTTCAGTTATTATTATTTCTTGTACCTAGTGTAGATATATTAATGCAAACATCTGGCCCTATTTTATATCCAAATGCCAGTGCATGTTGAAACTTACCAGTGATATGTATAGTTAAATATGGAAGTAATTAAAATCAAAGACAAGTCTAGAGAATATATGTATAATTCAATATTAAAAATTCTTATAAAGTACACTTGTTTAACATCACAGCCTCTGTAAATTAATAATAATAAAAAAAAAATACATATGTAAATATAGCTAAATTTAAGGCACAATAATGAAACAATTTACATCACATATACATACCTACCGTTAAGAAGTTCAATAAACTAAACTGAATTAGTAACTACTACACAATTAAACTACTTAAATTTATTCAAAATACAACTTATCGTATTTATTCAAAATACAACTTATGTTAAAACTAATTCATGTACATGCAGCACAAAAAATCAAACTACTTAAATTAACTTAACTAATCTTTTGGGAAATTATCTTTCACGATGGCCACCAGCTCCTCCGCTGATTCTGCTATCGATTCGTGTGCATTTGCAGAGTGCTCGTTGACCTGGAGTAACTGCTGCAACGTGCTTCGGATGTCTTCATTTACCTGAAGAAACTGAGGCGCCAACCGTGATGCCCCTCCAGTACCTTGAAGCACCAAAATTAGTACAAATAAAAACTTTAGAAAATTTCATGAATTGTTGTGATGCGTACTTCTTATATAACTCTCTCTCTCTCTCTCTCTCTCTCTCTCTCTCTCTCTGTCTCTCTCTCTCTCTCTCTCTCTCTCTCTCTCTCTCTCTC
>CM035204.1:3550838-3565939 GCA_020233015.1 Callinectes sapidus
ACACACACACACACACACACACACACACACACACACACACACACACTATACTTACTTGTACCACTATCACACACACACACACACACACACACACACACACACACACACACACACACACACACACACACACACTATACTTACTTGTACCACTATCTTACCCCCTCCGTCGCCACCTACCATCACCTCCCCAGTCCATTACCGCGCTAACAATCCAGCGAACTATTTTTGGATCTCCAGAGCGTGTTTCGCTATACCCACTCCATTATAAAACACTCACCTTGATGTACGTGTATGGCGACTCTGGTGGACACCGGGATGGAAAGATTCAAGTCCACTTTATGGCGGTGTTCGTGTCGATTGGCTTATGTTTCTGTTTACAAAATCGAATTCTCTGAAGCTAACTCGAAGGTGACCATGAACGACGAAGGACATCTGTGTCATGTGGAACGAGAGCAAAGACTCGTACACAGTTTCTACACCAACGTTTCACAAGGGAAAGTGGAAGGTAAGCATGCTGAAATAACTGTTTACAAAAGGTCTTGCTGGACTAAAGATACAAATGCTTCTTGTAAAAACACTTTATTATTAAGCTAGAGAAGGAGAGATCCCATGAAAGCTGTGTACAGTGTCTGCGACCAATGTTTTTTTTTTTCCACAGATATGAAGCCACTCCATTGTTATATAGTGTGGCGGAAGGGTGATTTCGTGTTTGTTGTTGTGGCGGCACGCAGCGCTCCCATCCTCCTGTTTTGTTTACCAAAGGTGGATCTTCCTGACCTGCCCTCCACGCCAATACGTCGAGCGTCCAACCGAGCGTGAATTGCACACACACAGGTGACCTTAATCCCGCCAAGCTCGCCATGCATTCATAATTTCCTTGTTAAATGGAACCGAAAAATATACGATTCTTTATCCGCGCTGATGATTGGGAGGGAGTTTTAGGGAGCGTGAGGACCATGTGAACCTTGCTGACGTTGTATTTCTTTCGTGCCAGTGTTGCCTTTGATGCATCGTGAAATACCTGCATTCACCTCTCCTTCCGTTCCTACTTGTTCCTGTTGCTTTTGCTTCCTACGTAGCTTTATTTTTCCTCCCTCTTTCTCCCTATGTCAGGTTTTTTTTTTTTTTTTTCATTCTCGCTAGGGACTTGAGTGAAAAGAGAAATATTGAAGTGGAAGAAAGTTAAGCACGAGGACGATAAAATACGTCGCACAAAAAAATTCGAAAGTTTGGACGTTATCACACACACACACACACACACACACACACACACACACACACACACACACACACACACACACACACACACACACATATCATAGAGCACATATTTGTTATGATACTCTTATTTGGGAGAAAAATACCATCAAAAGGTCAGGATGAGAGAGAGAGAGAGAGAGAGAGAGAGAGAGAGAGAGAGAGAGAGAGAGAGAGAGAGAGAGAGAGAGAGAGGGGGGGGGGGTGGAAGGTTCCTTGTTTATCGCTTAGAAAATGTGGAATGAAAAATAAAGGAGAAGAGTCACGAGGAAAAGAAAAAAAGCTTATTTAATTTCTGAGGAGGACTGATACTCTTTGTCTCTTAATTAAGGTCATATAAGCCTTAAAGTTCAGTTACTTGACGGGGTAGGCCACACGAAGATTGCATCATTCTGAAAGTCACAGCAACACATTGGGAATTTTGCCGTCAACTTGTCTTCTTATGTATGACTGGCAAATTAGTGGGCTTTTTATTTTCATTATTTTTGTTCCCCTTGACCAGCTTCCGCCTTTTACATATATATAAAAATATTTACTTTGGAAGACTAAACGTTTTAATAATTTTATCGGTTCGGTTCTCTTCTGCAACAGATCAAATATTGTCTTTTCTGTCTCTTTCCAAGCACGAATTTCCTTAAGTTTTCTCTCAGTCTTGAATCACGGTTCACATTTTTAGAATTTCTCTGTAATGTGTTGGAAAAGAATGGCTGAGTGAAGAAATCATTTTTGTGAGTTTTAGTGCCTGGCTTACTCTCTCTCTCTCTTTCTCTCACTCCCAATCTTCTTATGTGTTTCTCTTCATAGGATTTGATTCTAAAATCTACCCTCCGGCTGACTTTTCCTCTCGTCAATTCACATTTGTCTTATGGTAAATTCCATTTCGTTTATTTTCGTGGAGGTTTAGGTGAGTGCTCTTCTTCTGCCACTCCCTTCCCATGTTCCAACCACCTCAAGTAAGGAGTGAGCATGATTTATTATAGTGTGTGTGTGTGTGTGTGTGTGTGTGTGTGTGTGTGTGTGTGTGTGTGTGTGTGTGTGTGTGTGTGTGATAGAGAGTTAGGTAGGGACAGGTGTGCGAAGGAGAGTGCTTAATAATATATTCGCCACAACATTGCAATCAAGTCCCATGAGACATCACATCCAAGGCTGGGATTTCCAGTTGCATGTCTGAGGATGAAGAAGGAACTATTATCATCACTCACTTGCATATTAGTGTTGGGATTTACACACACACACACACACACACACACACACACACACACACACACACACACACACACACACACACACACACACACACACACACAAGTAGCCAATGGACAGTGTCCAGTGTCTCATTATACACTAGCTGGAGGCCATAAAGGTAGTCATGTTTTTTTTTTTTTTTTTTTTTTTTTGTCGGCCCGAGTAAGCCTTCCCCGTCATCAGGCTCGGAACGCGGGGCAGCATGGCCTCCCTGTTGACGGGATGTGTTGCTGGCTTTCATCTACATTTTAGGCTTAGGGCAATTTAATTTACATTATTGCTCCTTGTGCAGCTGCGGGGAAGTGAATCTTATTTGCATTCAACCTTTATAATGTGCCGTGCAGCGCTGGCCTGAGCTGGCGAGTGCCGTGTGTTTGCTGGCGTGGTGAGGTATTTCATTTGTGGTAGACAGAGCTTCCTCGTCCTCTAGAATCCGCCTTGCCACCCAAGCCACATGAAGCACGCCGCTACCGAGGACAGTACTGCATAATTGAAGCCTCTCGGCCGGCGGCGGTGTTCGAACACGGCCACAGTAACCGTTGTCAGGCATGCTCTCTCTCTACTCACTGCCTCTCTGGGATTCGTTCACTCTGGTCTCCTTTTGACACAACTTCATGTGGGACTGTCTTGCTTTGAACTACGTGACACTTCGGCTTTTATGGAAATAAGGAATGGAATGGAATTCTGTAACTCCTTTACTGCGATGTACATCACAACGCATTCCTAAAAAAAAGAAAAAAACCCAAAATCTTAGCATACATCGACAAGAAAGATAGAAAAAGGTCATAGAAATAAAGACAATCCAAATTGCAGGAAAGTGTTAAATGGCTATTCCCTACTTCTCTTCACCAAAGTAGCTTAGTGTGGGGTGGTGAGGTGCTGCTTTTCATTATGGTGGTGGTGGTGGTGGTGGTGGCGGCGGTGGTGGCGGTGTCGTGTGGCAAGGAACGGCTGAACATTACGGTACTCCCATTACTAATCATATTGCAGGGATGGTTAATTAGTATCCACGACCAGATGGGACTCCTTGAGGATGTTGCTAACGACACACACACATGCAGACGTCTCTCGGACCTGCAAGGGACTGGTAGCTAAATGGGCCTTTTTTGTGTTTTATATTGCTTTTGGCTCGCCCCTCATACATAGAAAATAGAAATGAATAAACGCGAATTTTTACGGACATAATTTACATGCAGTAGTGGTGGTGGTGGTGGTGGTGTAGGTAGTGATTGTGGTTGTGGTGGTGTGCAATACTCTCCTGAGAGAGGGAGGGAGAGATGTTGCTTCTGGTTCAAGGGGTTGCATGGCTGTTTGTTACTTCAGGGGGAAGTGCTTTGGGAACTAAACACACACACACACACACACACACACACACACACCTGCCTCTCTCCAGCAGTCAGTTCACGGTGGAGTGGGCAAGTCAGCAGCAGCAACAGCCAATAACATTACGAGGCTAAATTGTTCAGCAGGTGTTGGCATTGGTGATTTATTTGTCCAGGTGCGCTCCGGCTCAGGTAAAGCGGCAGGTATGTGTTAGTGTAACCGGAACCAATACTTGTAAAGAGTCACAGAGGCTCTCCCTGAAGGCTCCACTCTTCTTTCAGGTCCTGTCGTTAGAAGATTGCTTTGCCTATAAAATGTTTCCCTATTCTCGATAAATTTAAAAGGGAGTGCATTAGCCTCAAGCAGCACTCCGTCACGAACTAATACGGAGAGGAGGAAACATTGGGAGGCTGCTGCAGGTGGCGTCCCCTCAGGTGTGGCTGGCGCAGGGAAAGGAAGCGAGAAGGGAGGCCAGCCAACACCACTACCAACACTAATGACTGGGAGTGGAATTTTTCTACGAACTTCTCAGAGGGAGGGATAAAAATAGGTAGAGAGGAAAACAGGGCTGAAAGTAAACAGGGAAAGGATGTAGATACAGACATGGAGGAAGGGTGGCAGGTTAGGCAGATAGGAAAGTACAGGTGGGCAGATGATTGAAAAAAAAAAGTTGAAATGGAAGTGAAAATAATGTTGATGGCTGAGGGATATGTGTAAGTCTCCATAAAAAAAAGAGTACAACAATGATTGGAGGATGAAAAGTGTACACAAATATTCACTGCTGTCAATTCACTATAACCTCTCTCTCTCTCTCTCTCTCTCTCTCTCTCTCTCTCTCTCTCTCTCTCTCTCTCACTGTGTTCATTTATGCCATGAATATTTCCCTAACATTAATAAAGTAACAAAAAACAAAGGAAGAAGAAAAACTGGAAAGTGCATGTCTTCTGAATGCTGTTGTTTTCACTTGCAAATAATATTCAAGTTTAATAATGTTATATCTGTGCCAGGTATTTTGTTTTATTTCATTTTGTTTCACCTATGTTTCTATTTATCTAGCTTTGTATCTGTCTATCTATCTATCTCTTTATCTAATTGTTCAATTAATAATTGTTTCATATATTTTCTTCTCCTTTCGTGATTATTTTTTTTACTTTATATGAGAGCCTGAAAACGAAACTTTGGGAGAAAATGTATATCTATAAGAAATGTTTTGCAATATACGCAGCATCATATTTTCTGTTGTTAATTATTTCGACAGAGAAAGAAGAAATAATGGGAAAATATTGAACTGTACATAACACTCGTATTCTTAAGGTGTTCCACTGAGATGGCGTGTGACGGGAATGTCTTTGTGTTGAGGTAATGGAAGGTACACACGTGTCTCTCTCCCTCTCTCACTCTCAACACCTGAGTAGAGGATTCGTGGAGTGTTGTGTGTGTGTTGTTGATGTGTTGTATTGTTGGTCTCGTTTTGCGCCACCTTTGATGTTGTGTCTGCTTTGTCAGTACTGCAGGAAGGAGAGGAGAGGGAGGAAGCTATTGATAACATGTGGAGGAAGGTAATAGAGGGAATTAGATAACAATGAATGCAAGATATGAAGAAATTAGAGTAGAGACAGGGGTGTCGTACTTGTATAGACTAGTGTTATATTCAGAATCAAATCAAATACAGATTTTATAGTTTCAAGAAAAGGGAATATTAAAAAAATGAAAAAAATACGTTGAAATTAGATTTATATAATGCAAACCATTACAAATAAAATGAAGGTGAAGCAAAATTACAACAATGTTAGATAAAAAAAATAAAGGAAAACTAACTTTCATTTAAAGAAAAATCATTCAAATAACGGCATTTTTAAACCCAACAGTACATCGTTAACATTAAAAAAAATACTGAATGATGCTTAAATTAACAAAAAAAAAAAAAATGGAAAGGAAACTAACGTAGCTTTCATGCAAGAGAGAGAAAAAAAGGTGATAATAATGTCAGCAGAAATATTTAGTGTCCCTGGCGGTCGTCAGTTTCTTTGCTGTCACCATTATTTCCTTATCCTCCCCTGCACATCAATCCCTTTACGAATCCCTCATTTCTCTCCCCACCTGCACCTTCCTTCCCTCCACTGCAATTTTATCTTCCTTTTTTTGCGTTCAGTCCTTCCCTTCATCTCTCTCTCTCTCTCTCTCTCTCTCTCTCTCTCTCTCTCTCTCTCTCTCTCTCTCTCTCTCTCTCTCTCTCTCTCACACACACACACACAAAGCTCCCATGCCCACCTGCCAGCCTCTCACCAACTATACCTCTCCCTCTCTCTCCCCCAGGGTTCTCGGAGCTGTCCCAGGATGACCAGCTGATTCTGATCAAGGTAGGCTTCCTGGAGGTGTGGCTGACCCATGTGAGTCGGATGGTGAGTGCCCTGGACAACACCCTCACCTTCAGCGATGGCTCCTACGTCACCCGCACTCAGATGGAAGTCATGTTTGATGTGAGTAACGAAATCACCTCAAATGCTTTATTATGAGTGTGTTTTATTGATATTATTCTCATTTTTTTTGGGGGGGGGATTCTTGGTTTGTCTTTTATTGCACAGTCTTGTTTATTTTCCTTTTCATCTCTCTTTCTCTTTCTCTTTCTTTCTCTCAACTTTTGATGTGTGTAGTTCAATATTTTTTTTTCCATTTTTGGCCTTTT
The DNA here is from genome assembly GCA_020233015.1 of Callinectes sapidus. NCBI lineage: Eukaryota > Metazoa > Arthropoda > Malacostraca > Decapoda > Portunidae > Callinectes > Callinectes sapidus. The sequence goes on from CM035204.1 coordinate 3,557,350, forward strand.
ATTTGTCTGCCCAGTTGTATCTCACAGTTTTTCTCTCTTTTTTTAAACTTTTGAGATGAGGATTGCTTCTTTTTCTCTATATTTTTTTCATTTCTGATCTTTGAGAGAGAGAGAGAGAGAGAGAGAGAATGCTGGGAAGTATTGCAATAGTGTATGGGGAAGAGAAAGAGGAGGAGGAGGAGGAGGAGAGAAAGGTGTAATGGTTGGTTAGTGAAGTGTGAAAAATATTGAGAGAGAGAGAGAGAGAGAGAGAGTAGCGATGGGTGGTCAATGGAGTGTGAAAATTAGTGAGATAGAAGCAGAAGGAAGTGAATTAATGGTTAGTAGGAAGAGAGAGAGAGAGTGCCTCTTCTTCCCTGAGATACTTTTAACTCCCACCAAACTTACCCCAGACACAGCACTTATGATAAAAACTTATGATAAAAATGCATCCCAATACTGAAAGGATTAACCATAGTAAAACATCACATTTTCCTCATCCTTTCCCTCTCTGTTCCACCCGCAGGAGGACTTTGTATCAGCGCTGTTCAACTTTGCTTTGACGTTCAACAACCTGAACCTGAATGACACAGAGTTGGCGCTGTTCACGGCCGTGGTGCTGCTGACGGCTGACCGGCCAGGCATCACTGACAGCAAGGCCATCGAACACCAGCAGGACAAGATCATTGAGGCGCTGAGGGTGCAGGTGAGAGAGAGAGAGAGAGAATAAATGAGTAGATAAACTAAATGCTTAACATAGGAATCATCCAAAAAATATGACTCAGAGAGAGAGAAAGGAAAACACAAATAAACCCCCCAAAATCACCCATTAAAAACAAAACAAACCACAAAAAACACCCCACAACACACAAAAACAAACACAAAAACACCAATAAACCTCACAAAAAACACTAATAACAAAACAAATAGCAAACAAGACCCCAAACACAAACAGAGACACAGCACCACTAACCGTCCTCCTTCCTCCCTCCGTCTTCTACAGGTGGGGAGGAACCATGCCAGCGAGACCCACCTCTTCCCTAACGTAGTGATGCGAATGCCAGAGTTGAGGCAGATCGGAGCGCGCCACCACGAACACCTCAACTGGTTTCGCTCCAACTGGTCCAGACTCAAGCTGCCGCCACTCTTTGCTGAGATCTTTGACATCCCCAAGTGTGAAGAGGACCTTTTATGAGGCGCTGGTTAATAGGTGAGGCTGGGGAGTACAGGGCTGGTTAATAGGTGAGGCTGGGGAGTATAGGGCTGGTTAATAGGTGAGGCTGGGGAGTATAGGGCTGGTTAATAGGTGAGGCTGGGGAGTAAAGGGCTGGTTAATAGGTGAGGCTGGGGAGTATAGCGCTGGTTAATAGGTGAGGCTGGGGAGGGGCTGGTTAATAGGTGAGGCTGGGGAGGGGCTGAGACTGTCACAAAGAGGGCTGGGGAAGAGCTGGGGGCATTATGAGGGGTGTATTGTGGCCAAGTGAGGCTGGGAGGACCTTCTGTGAGTGTCTGGTTGATGGAGAGGCTGAGAGAATGAGGATTGTTGGATTTTGACTCACTTTCATTCATCATTCAACACCAATTAATGAGTCTTAAGTGTGTGTGTGTGTGTGTGTGTGTGTGTTCCTTTACTCACTATTCCTCTCATTTTTCCAGGTGATTAATTAATGAGATAGTGTTTTGATGCCTCACTGCCTCACCACCACCACCACTACCACCACCACCACCACCACCACCACAGGGAGCCACAGAGGTCATCCACCACCACTCATCCACCCACACCGGCCCTCCACTCCTCCAGTAGCCAGTCAGTGAGCAATAGACTTGACTGGATGAAGAGGAGGAGGAGGAAGGAGAGAAGAGGAGGGTAAAGGAGAGGAAGGAAGAGAAAGAGAGGTACCCCTGGATAACCCAGCTGGTATCCCAAATCCTTCAGGAATCCTTAGGAAGTGAAATAGGATAGATTTGGGTACATATCCTTATCAGTGTGGCACGTCCTGATGGCTGGCGTGTGTGTGTGTGTCGTGGATGCAAGGATGGCGTTGTGAGGCGAGGTGAGGTGGCCCCGGTGGGTAGGATGGCTGGGCAAGGCTGTGGTGTCCTACAAGTGGTGGTTCCCTTGCTCTCCTGCAGTGTGGTGGTCCCCGTGCCCTCAAGTGTCTCCTCTGCGACGGAGATCCTTCCTGCCTTATTTGATTACATTACTGCCCCCGCCATCCCCCACAGACACTCCTGCGACCCCTGGAGCTGCCACCGCACCCCTGAGTGTCCCTGAGGGTGACTCTGAGCCAGAGTGCCGAGGAATGGCTAGGGAAAGCTGCGCAATGAGGATGAGTACAAATACAAGGGTAGCTCCACATTTCTTTCCCCTCCCAAGAACGGCAGTGTGTACATATTAGCGTGTGTGCCGGGGGGGGCGTGTTCCGGAGGTGTGCCAGTGACGCAGTGCCTGGTGGGGTGCCAAGCTGCCCCTGTAGTGCCTGATTGAGACAAGCAGGAGAGGAAGTGAGGACAGACAGGTCTTGGCGGATTGACGGACGGACAAAGACACTCGCCGTTCATTGTTGAGTGATGCATTGTGGGAAACTACTACTTGTGAAGGGGTACAGGGGAGGACTGCCCCCTGCTGACCCTCCTCCCTGGCCCTCCCTGCCCCTGCCCTGCCTCATCCCTCACACTCACTAGCACAAAGTATGCAAGGTGGTGCCAATGTGCCAACGTGCGCTGGCGATCCAAGGCAAGTGATCCGAGTTGAGTGATCCATCCCACCCCTTTCCCTCCAGTTGAAGTGTGCTTAGTGGCCGGCTGGAAAGATCCATCTGTGCCGCTCCAGCCAGGAATACAGAGGCAGGCAGCAGGCTGTGTGACAAGCAGGAGATGGAGAGTAAGAGAAGCAATGTTTGTTGTGATGTCTTCATTAACAAGGACTCTACACCAGTTTTGTCATGGAAAGTAGAATAATTAGAGATGAACAGTAAGAGAAAGAATGGTTTGTGTTTGTTTTTGCAAGGATTCTACATCAGTAAGCTAGGAAAATATGGCAGTTCTGTAATGGAAAGTGTAAAGGATGAGAGATTGATTGTTTAGTGAGAATTCTACATTAGTTGGGAAAATACAGCAAGTTTTGTAGTGGAAAGTTGGCAAAAATTCAGATGATTTTTGAGCACAATGTCAGAATGAGGGAAGTCTGATGAAGGAAAGTGAACCAAAGAACAACAACAATGATAGCTGAAAATAAACCAAAAAAAGAAACAAGAGTGATGAGGAAAAGAATGTTAGTAATAGTTTAATAACTCAAGATATACACCATCAACATAAGAAATACATGTACAGCAGTTTTGTGATAGAAAGTAAACAAAAAAAAACAGGTAAAGAGTAAGAGAAAAGGAACATTTGTGATAGTCTTAACAATAACTCCATGAAATATCGGAATAACAATTGAGAACTTTGCAAAATCATCTCGGTGGCCTTTGAGAGAGAGAGAGAGAGAGAGAGAGAGAGAGAGAGAGAGAGAGAGAGAGAGATTAAAGTCAGGCAGTTAGTCAGTCTTGGAAATTTTTACTTAGATGGACAAAAGATGAGGTAAATGAGAGTGTTAAATGTGGTATGTGCAGGGACAGACTTACTTATATACTTACTTAAAGACTTGTTGCCTACACTTTTTATTATTGTTATCGTTCAGCTCTCTCTACTTGATTTGTATTGGTTTTTGTATTTCTATCTTTTATTGTTAGTTTTCCCTATTATGAGTCAGTTCAGTGCAATATTATTTTTATTATCTCTCTCTCTCTCTCTCTCTCTCTCTCTCTCTCTCTCTCTCTCTCTCTCTCTCTCTCTCTCTCTCTCTCTCTCTATCTCTGTAACTGAATTTATCCTTCATTTTACTTTCTATATTTTCTTTTTATTCCTTTATTCTGTTCTTTTTCTGTCACCTTTTCAATTCTTACACACACACACACACACACACACACACGCACACGCACACTCACACTCACACTCACACTCACACACCAGCTCTCCCTGAAGCATCTGAGTGAGTGAGTGAGTGAAGCAAGCAAGGAAACCAGTGACTGAGAGCTTAGTGTGTGGAGAGAAGGAGAGAGTGTTGTGGATGAGCTCCCTCCTGCAGCCCGGCCAGGTCCTCTCAGCCTTAGACCTCAAGACAGGAATGAAAGGTAAAGAATGAGAGAGAGAGAGAGAGAGAGAGAGAGAGAGAGACCACAAGACAGGAATGAAAGGTAAAAATGAGAGAGAGAGAACAGAGGAGAAGACCACAAGACAGGAGTGAAAGGTAAAGAATGAGAGAGAGAGAGAGAGAGAATGGAGAGGAGGGCCCTTGCTGTTGAGTTGAGTTGATTCCCTTGGCGATGCAGAGTAGAGGAGACGTAAAAGCCTGTACTATACCGCCTAGGTGCACAAGTAGGGTATAAAATAATCTGTAGGCTTTCACATAAGTGAGGAGTGTGTCTGCTGTTAGTGTCGCCCGGCCGCCCAGCGCAGGGAGTGTAGGAGTGATGGGGGAGGAGTGTGTGGGCGGTGATGCAATGATGTGCTTGCCCATACATCTATCCTCCCCCTTAAGAAGACTTATATACTTGCCTATACGCACCTAGATATGCTTAGGGTGATGCTATGACCCAGCAGTATACAGTACAAGCAGCAGCAAGTGTAGGTGTTGCCCTTACACCCTTAAACACCCTTAAATACCCTTACATGCCCTTAAGACACTCTCCTGTGCCCCCAAAACCTGATTATTAGGGTTTTTGTGACATGAAGGATGTGAGGAGTCCTGTGTGAGTCCTTGCTGAGTCCCTGAGGCATTGCAGCCTATGTCCCTTGCTCCCTCAGGGTTCCCAGGGCCATGGGGAACGCCCATTGGCTCCTGGACGCTGGCACCTTTGTCTCCTGCATTGCCATTGGTTGATGCAGTGCCAGGAGCCTTGTGATTGGTGTACATAATGGTGACAGTACCTACTTATTTGCTACAACACAGGGAAAGTTATTGGTGACAAATAGTTACACCCCCTTTGGCTCTCCCCTTCCCCCCTCTACAATCCTTTGCCCCTGAAAGTGTACCTTGGCTGCAGCACCTCCAGGACACTTCCCGGAGGTGTTGTGAAGCCTGACGCTCTCTGAAGCCCTCTTTGTATACCAGCGTGAGGCCGCCGGCCCACGCACCAACCCACTCACCAGCACACAGCTTGGTGACCACCTGACCTGCCTGCGAGAAATTGTGGGGAGGTGGGGAATGGAGGAGGAAGGAGGAGGAGGAAGACAAGCAGGAGAGGAGTGGAGGCTCAACTCTGATCTCTCTTCTCCTCTCCTCTCCTTGCCTCTCTCACTCCTCGCCTCTCTCCTCTCACCTCTCCCTGCACCACAACGCTCAAAGTTATATGTCAACATTTCTCAGAGGAAGCCTGACAGGGATGATATGGTTCTGTTCTTTAATGGCGGCTGGCGAGAGGTGGCCACGGGACTGACGATAGGACGCTGCGAGGCTGGGAGAGTGGAAGGACTCGGAGGGTATTAGAATGGCACTTTTAGGATAATACGATGAGGAAAGGTTATGATAGGACACTGTAGGATGCCGGTAGTGGACTGATAGGATTGTGATAGGATGTTAATACTACTTTCCCTGGTTGGACACAGGATTGAAGGAGGATTGGTGGAATGTAGGAGTTACTGAGGAAGGGATAAAGGATATTTGTAAATGATAATATGATATGATGGAATGGAATAATATTGTATCCTAAATTTTTGAAGGATTGGAAATGTAAGAGAAGGAGGATGGATTTGGTTAAATATTTGGTCATTTTTGAAGGAAGAGGTTAGGAGAAGGATAGGATTGGAATTAAGATAGAGTCCTTCCTTGATTCCTGCACCAAATTAGTACAAAGACTTTCATTCCTGGTGTTAGAAATTATACAAAAAATTACTTCTATTAGAAAAAATCACTATAAACAACCATGTGAAATATTGGAACATACGGCACTGTACTGAGAGTGAGAATTATTGACCTTAAATTCATGTTTGTGTCAAGATCAATGTGTGTGTGTGTGTGTGAAGGTTGTGTTGTCTTGGTACAGTGTTTGGTGCACGGCTCACGGCTCACGGCTCACGGCTCACTGCTCACTGGTCACCTCTCGCCAATGCCTGCGGTCTTCCCTCAAAGAAAAATAATTGAGATGAAAAAAATATAATTGAAAGAAAGTTAATTCATCTTAAGTACAAGAAGAATTAATGAATTATTACCATTACTTATTCACTCACTCCCACCCCTCAAACTTATTTTCAGTGTCACATGATGAATAATGAATGAATTAAGTACTAAATGCTATATAAAGAAATTGATTTATCTTATGTACAAGAGTGAATTGTCATTATCTTACATTCATTCCCACAACATCTATTGTTATTATTATTTCTTTCCCAATGTTACAAAACTTAATTGCTGTGTGAGATTATTTATTTAATTGTTTCTTTTCCAATTTTTATAACGTGTGGCCGTAAATTAACTAAACCTGTGCTCTTAATTAACTGTGGAAGTCTTAATTGTATTTACAGAAGCATATTGATGATAAATATTTTATACTGTACAGAAGAAAACTCAACGATAATACTGTAATGGGTGTCTGTATATTGTGTGACTATGGCTCGCATTCTCAAACACTTCTGTGCTTCACCATCACTATTTCAAAAGGCATTATTTAAATTGACACAAGTTTTTAAAGTGTTTCTACTATTCTAGAGACAAAGTGACAAGATTTCTACATTATTATTTGGAGAAACACCCTTGAAAACCGTGTTAATCATCTCTGTGGCCTTGGAAAATAGTCATGGTGAGAGAGCAGAGCATTTTCAAGGGTGTTTTGATAGTTCTAGTAAAAGATTAAAAAGATTTCTACATTACTAGTTGGAGAAACACTCTTGAAAGCCCTGCTAATTGTCTTTGTGGCCTTGGAAAATAGTTGTGGTGAGAAAGCAGAGTGTTTTTGAATAGAGATCTATATTTGCTGGGGAGACAGAGTGTTTGGCGAGCAAACTTGATGGAAAGAAGATTTTCTTGTATTTCCTCAAATGTTGGAATGACGGAGTGGAAGATGGAAGAAGAGGAATGAAAAACATTAATTGTCTCTTTTGTTATCTGCTTGCTGGGAGATCAAATAGTTGTGGATCAAGGAAAGTATTTATTCCTGACTCGGCTATGAGAAGGAGACTGATAACATTTCTTGATAGACGTGGATGTCATTTCTCTTTTAGTTTATATGCCATAGAAAACTTTAAAAAGTGTTGGACTGAAAGCAAGCTGATATTTTACTGTTTATCTTTATTCTTGACCAAAGGAAAGAGAAAAAACTCCATGCAAAACAACAAGGCAATTTTTCATCTCATTCCTTCAAGTGAGTGAGATGAAAACACCCAAGAGAGAGAGAGAGAGAGAGAGAGAAAGATTTTATCATTTTTTTGTATGTGTGTGTGTGGTGGCGAAGATGATACAGATGGATGTATGTCTTAAAGTTATGCCACACCCTGTAATAATACTGTTGTGTCCTTAAGCTGCTGTTTGGGCATTAAAGCACCTTAGAGTAATGAGATAGAGGCATTACTGAGGCACAGAGAGAGAGAGAGAGAGAGAGAGAGAGAGAGAGAGAGAGATGGGGATGCTGCAATTATGTAAAACGTAGCTCAAGCAGAATATAAATAGTGTATGATTAGCCATTGTTGTTACCATTTGTACATATTCATCCCCCTTCCCTCCTGCAACCCCCCCCCCATGCCCATAAAATAAATAAATAAATAAAATGAAATAAAAATATACTTTATAGTTTTCCCGTGTGCAGAGAGAGAGGAAAGTGAGTGAGAGAAAATTTATATTCCTGTTAATTAATTTATATTCAAGGGTAAATTTACTTCCATATTTTTTATTATTATCATTGTTGTTGTCAGTACTTTTACTGTTATGATTATTATTATTATCATTATTATCATTATCATTATTTTTTATTATTATTATTATTATTATTATTATTTATTATTGTTGTTGTTATTCCTGTTAATTGTGCCTGGCATTGTTCAGAGGCAAAACTTAATTGTTAGATTAATTATATTGGTAGTTAATTGGTAGATGTGATATGCCAGCCAAACAGGAAATTATTATTATTATTATTATTATTATTATTATTATTATTATTATTATTATTATTATTATTATTATTATCATCATCATCATCTTTACATTGAAGGGGGAATAATATATGTTGGGATTACCTCAGAAGAGAGAGAGAGAGAGAGAGAGATGCATTACTGTACATTATTTAACTCTGATTTAAAATGAAAGTGAAATCCATCATCGTCTCTTTGCCCCCAATGATATTAATTATGTTATTTGTAACCTTGTAAGCAATGTGAAGACCTCAGTTATATTTTAATAAATAGATATATTGGTCGCTTCTCTTATTAAAACCTCAAGGTACAGTATATCAGTTACTGGACAGTTATGAAGCATTTATTTTCTAATTTTCAGCAAATTGTGTAGTACATCTTATTGTAGATTTCCTTTCACCCAGGCTGGTTGGGAAGGAATCTAGTACTAGTGCCACAAAATTGTGTG
>CM035204.1:3663477-3683477 GCA_020233015.1 Callinectes sapidus
AGAGAGAGAGAGAGAGAGAGAGAGAGAGAGAGAGTGTGTGTGTGTGTGTGTGTGTGTGTGTGTGTGTGTGTGTGTGTGTGTGTGTGTGTGTTACATACTAATGTTATTTGGAATTACACTTGATAAAAAAAAATTCAGATCACTAATTTTTACACTAGGAAAAATGGTATATAAAATTGTTAGTGTTTATTCTATGTTAGACAAGGTTAGGGATAAGTTACAAGTATTTTTTGATGTGCTATTCTTCTCTACCTTTGCTAAATGTATCTGGTATTCGCACGTGCATTAACATCTACCCCTGTTTGGGCTAATTCTGTGGACCTTTAAGGAGACTGGTAAATAAGTGGGCTTTATATTCATTGCTTTTTGTTGTCCTGGTTGGCTTCCCCCTTTACATAGAAAAAAAAATCTGACAGCTCAACCAAACGTTTTTACCTTTCTCTATGCCACACTTGCACAATACAAAGCCAGGGAGATTCGTGTTGGGTTCCAGTGGTTAGACTGCATACATACCGGTCACTTAAAATTGATAAGCAGACTATTACACAAACAATGACAAAGATATCGATTCCACAAAGCTACTTACGTACTTCACCGAGTCGGGAAATGAGATAGCACTTCCATTAACGTATCACTTACAATATTGATGGCTGTTCTAGCGAATGAAGCCTCTGTAACACGGACGACGATGTGTCACAGTATTTATTAGTCAAACTTAGGCCTAAAATTCCGTTTTAATAGTTCTTTATCTGATTTTCGACCAACCTTCAATAAGCATCGCATTTTGTTAAGACTGAAATTCAACGCGTGTCAAGTAATTTTTCATTGGCTTCGCATTCCAAGGCAAATCGTCCCAGGGCTTGTATTAACAGATTCTTAAATATGTAGCGTTTTCTTAGACAAACTTATAGTCTTAAAATCCATCTTAATCTCCTGATATCGGTTGTTGCATTTTTGCCGTTATCTCATCAGCAGCTTCAAATTTACTGTTGAGATCATGACTAAAGTACAACACCAATTTCGGGAGCTTAAGATGGATTTTGAGACTAGAAATTTGTCTACGGAAAAAGTTACATATATACTTGAGAACCTATCAATACGACCTCTGAGTCTCGCGGCCTCATATATATAGCTCGAGATGTGTAACATGCTCGAGATGTGTAGTGTTCCGAATGGACCCGAGACGAACCAGTCCACCATGGAGGGACCCGGTACCCTCAAGGCTGGACTGCACTTCCCTACTCGTTTTCCCGTTAGGCTTGCTCTTCAGGCACGGCTCGCACTGCTTCACCATGAAATAATGTTCAGTATAGTGTATTATTTATCATGGGTGAATCATAGGTAAGTTCGCCTATCATCAAAGGAATCCGATTGTTAAAAGAAAACCATCTTATTCAGAGATACATTTATAAAATTATGTAGCGAGGCAGCTGGATTTATTTTTAATAGTTGATGAACAAGCACTACTATTCCAAATCAGTTATTCAATTTATCATAATAGCTTTATATATCACCAAGAAATTAAATTAATCAACCTTCTGTTCTGGTCAACCACGCCTGTGTAAAAACTATATATCACACTAATCGTGAAACGGTGATTATGTTCTGTTTGTATCATTAATATTGCACATAAATCAAATAGCTCAGTGACTCGGTATGTGCTTCGTAATCGCCCGCGGTGACCAACTATTGACAATGGGTTTTCCCCCAAGCTTTTCAAGGTGATGATTATTCGATTCCTCATGACCTTGAAGTCACGCTTTATTCCACTGTTTCTAGAGCCTCACTAAAGAGTTAAAAACAATGCTCCTATGTTTGCAAGTACTTTGGAAAAAAGGAAGCAATAACTGCATCAAGACCCATCCTCCAACAACTTTCCCATGCATCCGCCTCAAACTAGACGGCCTTGAACAACACTTGGAGCATGGCGAGTGGCGACCCTCCCGCCACTCCCGGCACACCACCACTCAAATCAGCACCACTATTCTTTCCGTTCATACTTTTACTTTTTTTTCAATTTCCTCACTTCGCAATGCTCTAATACAAGTCTCACTCACAACATGAATGCTTGCGACAATCACGATTTGTTTACTTCATCCAAGAGACAATTCAACTCCATTACTATCACTACGAAAAGCCTTCAAATTCGAATAGATAATCATACTTGAGATAATTTAGTTGTGAGCTGAAGTACGTCTAACAAAAACTAACGACACCCCGTTACGCTGATTTGTTTTCTTCTAATAACAGAACAATATACTGTCAGCATCAATATATCATAATACACTCGTTGCGGTCTCCTCTGTGATACATATGCTTCCTATTTTTACATCAGTTCATCTACAACAACCTGGTTAGGCGAATATATTCATAAAACACCTCAAAATACTTCTTACGGCACGTTAAAAAAGGGAGGAGAGAATACTTACTTTATACACGTCACTACTAATTAGGAGTGGATGTATGAGATACGTACGAATATGCAAAAATGGATCAATAGCCTACCTACCTGTCTATATTTTTTCTTATCCAAACACACACACACACACACACACACACACACAAGCGCGCGCGGAAGCATTTACAATTAGTCTTGCTGCGGCTTTGGATGGTATATTGAGCACACACACACACACACACACACACACACACACACACACACACAGAGAGAGAGAGAGAGAGAGAGAGAGAGAGAGAGAGAGAGAGAGAGAGAGAGAGAGAGAGAGAGACGAGAGAGAGAGAGAGAGAGAGAGAGAGAGAGAGAGAGAGAGAGAGAGAGAGAGAGAGGGGGGGGGGGGGGGATTGCCAATTAGATAATCCATGAGTCTTGAGCAACACTATTCATAAAGCTCATTAACATACAAATCAACTTTCGAACCGTCCCTACAAACATTAAAATATCATTTTTTCTTCTTTTCATACCAGTAATATGTAGGTCCTGTATTATAAGTAAATATGGTATGAAGACAAAAAAAACATCACCTGTAATATCATCTACAGATCAACTAGACGTGTAAAAGATGTGCACCTCACCTGGCCAAAACTATGGACTAGGATGGCCATAGTGAAACCAGTTACCAAAGCCACTGTCAGCTGCCCATCCTGCGTCAACACCTTCCCGGTCCAGGGGCTGTAGGCGCCGCACACCAGGAACACATAGAACACTGTGGCCAGGCACTCGGCGATCACCGCGCGCCATAGCTCCAGGGTACGTACTTCAGCAATCATGGACAGCCTAGGGGGAGGGCCAACCTCCTGCCGAAGACCTTCCAACTTGTCCAGTAAGGCCACGAGCTGGGCATCCATTGCGGAGCCACCGCCGCCGCCCGTAGTGCTGGCCATTGTCACACCAAAGCTTCACGCCCACACCACACACACACGGCCTGCCTCACACACCACTCAGGCCACTCAGCGACACAAGGTCTAGCTGTGATCGTTCATGCTTTGTACCAGGTGTAGCACCGCTGCACAAACTTGGCGGGATATTCTATCGTTATCAACTAACTTATGCCAGTTTTTGTTAACATGTCATCTCTCAAGACATAAATGTGCAACTTGGCTGCTCAATAACTACAAATGACATATATCACACTGTGGTCTATGGATATCCATAAAGATTAAGCACTATCAATTGGCGAAATAATATAATACAATGTCACATGGTTCCACTTGCTCCGCACCAGCCACAACCACCTCACCACACAGACACTAACGCTCTTCTGAGACGACGCCGATTGGCTTGGTACTTGGCATCGTACTACGCACGTAGGACAAGTTCAATACGCATCACAAAGCTTATATCTAACTTAATTCATGCTACTTGAAAGTTACTTGTTCATGTCAATTATCTGTCTAATCTAGTTGTAAATCTATCATCAAAGAACCTAAGATGGCATGATGTTGTTCATCGTGCGTTTGGCAGAGACGATCTCTACAAGTGTTGCCTTATCCTGATTTGTCTCCTTTTTGAACAGATGAATAATTTAGCAATGGAATGGAATTATAAAGGCGTCAACTTTACGGAAAAATGAAGAAATAACATAGAATACAACTGAATAAATGTATATCTACTGTATTTTTGACAATTTAAGCATATTTAAGGGCAAAGATAGGGGAAATGTTGCCATATACAGGGTAAATAGTATTACTGCATGTGAGTACACACATTCGTGCTCCCACGTGCGCGCGCACGCACGCACACACACACACACACACACTACTTCATGATAAGTAAGATGTGTTAACAGACACATTTGTAGATCAGAATATATGAGTTTGACGTAAGGATTATGGGTAGGCATTACAGCTGGCACAGATCCAAACGTTGATGAGTCAGCCAGTCTCCACTAGTTGTGGCGGTGGTATGACAAAGGGAAGGACTTCCAGGTGACGAAAAAATATATATATATAAATAAATAAATTGTGAGCTGAACTACGGAAAGGAAAGTGAAGTATGTCTATATGTACAAAGAAAAAAAAAAAAAGATGCTATTCGCACCTATATCAAACGAAAAACACCCAGTTGAAAGAACGAATGATGGAGATGGAGAGGGCGTTAGATAAATCACAGTGTCAGCTCTAAGCTTAACAACTTCAATACAAAAAGAACGATGGAAAAGGAGAAATGGAAATAAAGGAAGCGGTATATAAGATAATGGAAAGACTGCCGCTACCTGGAAGGAGGGAGGGGTCATGGAAACCTCCCCAGTGGGCAGTAACAGTTGGTTGGCGGGAGTCATTCAGATCTCCGCCCGGCTACCATCTGCTGTCCCGTCCATCCACCATCACCACCCGCCTCACCCTGCCTCCCTACTGCAGCGCATTCCCTATTCTTCAGCTTTTATCTTCAAATCATAGAATTCTCTCTCTCTCTCTCTCTCTCTCTCTCTCTCTCTCTCTCTCTCTCTCTCTCTCTCTCTCTCTCTCTCTCTCTCTCTCTCTCTTCTGTAATCTTTCGAATTATAATACGGATCATAATCAAAGCACTTTGAAATACTGACCACAATCGTTAAGTAGTGTCGCATTAACTTATTGTCTGCTCGATGCTGGTACTCCAATATCCCAAGGGTTCTCCATGCATACATTATAATACATTTCATGCCACAACACAAATCAAAGCATTGATTTGAACACTATGAGGCTAAAATATGCTATGCTATGCACCACTATTATTTTTGTTTCTGATAAATGAAAATCAAATGGCGCTGATGATACAACAACAACAACAACAACAACAACAATAATAATAATAATAATAATAATAATAATAATAATAATAATACAGCTACTCAGCAAATCGTGAACCGCAAACGAGGCAACAAGGACTGGAAGAGATATGGGCAGGATGTATCGGAAGTAAAGAGAAAAAGGAAGAGGGTAATGGATAGCCAGCCTCCCTTCCCCTTCCACACGCCACACGTGCTGTTTCCACCACCTGTCGCGTCCCCATGCCGGCAACACCTGTCCCGCAGCCACTCCCTCACCCTTTTCACCGCTTCCCTTTCAACTCAAGTGCCACGTGCCGTGGTGTGTGTGTGTGTGTGTGTGTGTTCTAGGACTACGCATTGTTCGTGACGTTGCGCTGACAAGATCTGAGCGACTGTAATTTAGCTACGCATGATAAATGTGTGCTCAACATCGACTTTAATCATTATTGTTATTAGTTATTTAGTATTTTCAGTTAATTCACCCTGGCATGTAGTAGCAGTGGTTTATTAACAGATGTCATCCAATAGGGAATAACTTCACATAGATTTTCTCGTCCCAGAGCGCTGACGTAACTGATTTCTTAAAAAAAAAAAAAAAAAAAAAATATATATATATATATATATATATATATATATATATATATATATATATATATATATATATATATAGATAGATAGATAGATAGATAGATAGATAGAGATAGATAAATAGATAGATAGATAGATAGAGATAGATAGATATAGATATATATACATTCAAAGTTGTAGTAGTTTATATAAACGTTGATGAACTCTGATAAGACACAACAGAGTACAGATAAGACGGTTAACTTATAATCACTAGTATCATGGTGGAGCAACTGCTGTTGATATCGATAATGAAGTAGGTAAATAACACTGGGAATGTTTCTTTGGTGGAAGGAAAAACAATTTAGGAACCCACATATTAGATTTATTTTGGCAAAACAGGTAACACCATCCATTCTTGCAAAAAAATTGTTTCCTAAGTCCCCAAGAGCTTTACTTTATTTTGGATACATTGCATACATTATTTGGAAACCAAACCCAGGATAACAATTGATGACTATAAAATATTTACATTCTCTCGCATTAAGAAAGACACATGCTCTCCAGTATTTCCACACACTTCACCTCTTACACTTCTGCTCTGTACCTCTGAACACACTTGCCTTCAAGCTAGCTTTACACAAGAAACTTGCCAACAGCTTCAGATTTACAGACTTCCACAATTATTATATGATTTTAAAAACTCTGAAGCTGAATGTTTTTTTTAGGAAATATACTAGTTATAAAGGTATGCACAGAGATTGAGCAAATAATTTTTTTCTATGATAAAATTAAAGTATTAAATAAAGAAAAATCCTGCCAGTATCACAGCATGGATCTCACTAGCCAACATATCACGTGTTTATGACTCACATACAAACACTCAAAAATCCCCTCAGAATATGACACCACATCACCAAACTCTTTCCATCATTAAATTAGCAAAGGATACATGCATCACCTGAGTCCTGCGCCTAAAGCTTGCCTCCCAACCTTATACTAGTGTTACTAGATGGCACTTTAACACAACTCCTAGGAGTATAATTAACTGTCATCAAACTAGAACCTAAAAAGCCTCAAAACTATCTGACTACAAATATATTACAGTCAAACAAAATCATGAATTGTCAGGGATCATCAGGGAAGACATACTGATATCTATCACGTGAGACTTAGAAAATCTGATCAAATCATAAAATATAAATGCAACTCATTAACAAAATTTTTCAAGAGTAAGGTGAAATACCAACAATGTTCAACTTCTTGCTGTGATGCTGCCCCTGTGGTGGTGTTTTTTATGCTAGTGCAAGGTAGTTCACCTTAAATAAGTACATTTAAAGTAGCCCAGAAATGAACAAGTGCAAGGGGCATGACTGTTATATATATATAAAAAATAAATAAATAAATAAAATAAAATAAAAATAAATAAATAAATAAATAAATAAACCTGTAAATCAATCTTTTAAATATCAAATATATGAAAAAACATTGATAGTTAACGTACAGAAAAAGAAAAAAATATATATGGCTACAAAAATATATTGTACTTGTACAGACAGTTTTCTGGCTACATTTGCAATTGGAAACAATGATATGGACTTTAATAGAAATAAATCCATAACAACAACCATATAACAAAACCATTATAAAGAATGGTCTAAAATTATTCACATACATAAAAACTAGAAATTATATGTGGCAACATTTTAAAATAAAGGCATTTACTAGTAAAGCCTGCTTTCAAACTTATAGCTAAGTGAAATTACAAGATTATATGTGACTATTTGTGTTTGATTCATGCTCATGATTTGAAAACTAGATGAAATTCTGAAAATGTATTAATATAAATTTTCAAAATCATCCAGTCCCTGTACTGGAACAATTATTCTAGTACTGGAAATCTTATAGCAATACTTATTTTTGGAGTTTCCCAGAATTCAAATGACTGACACAACTCCCATAACACATCTTCCAGTGACTTAAAAACAATATATTCTAAAGCACCCTGTTTCCAATATAAAGCATAATTCTTCATTACATGTATACCACCACCTCTACTTCTAGTTGCACATCAACATCAACAATAACTTGAACTCCTTTTTTTTTTTTTCATTTGCTGCTTCAAAACTAAATGCTGCTTCTTTCAGCTTCAATTTAGTTTGCCTTCCTTTGATTTAACTCAAATGTATTTACTTTCTCTGAATTCTTGGGTAAACTGTTTCTGTCTTAAGCATCTTGACCAATTTCTCATAACTAAACACTTAATCATACTCTGTAATAAAGAAGTACCAGTAACTTAATCATATGTATAAAGCCAATGAATAACAGTAACAATATTGCAACTGAGATGACTTACAATATATTATTGCAAAACACTGAATTACACAAATGCAAACTACTTTAACTGCACTTGATATCTAAGACATGTATTGTAATGAGAATACCTGAAGTACAAAGGTGAATAAGAAAGTATGAGTTTTGTATACTGTGTGATTTAATAGATGACACAAATAAGATAATTTGAGTAATATGTAGGTGAGGGAGAGATGAAGATGAGATGGGAGCCATATGTGAGGAAAGATATACTAATTAATACTTGTGATTTAAAATAAAAGTTTGATCATATGTATGAAAATACAAAGACGGGAGACCTTCCACCACTGTTATCTCCTAAGAAGAACACCGATAATGGTTCGTAAAAACATATAAATAAAAAATAAAGTATGAAAAACTCTAAGCGGTCTAAAGCAAAAGGTTAAATAAACGCAGGAAAAAAGTATAAAACATCAAAATTTGTACTACTGTAATAAAACATCCCAAACAAAAAAATCCAAAGATGGAAGCTTGGGAAAAAATTAACATATTCTATTTTTAACTTTTCACACGACTGGAGAAAGCAGAGTTTACTGATATTTGTATAATAAGCTGCAAAGTTTCAAGAACAAATAAATGCATTTTCAAAGAATTTATGGTGATAATTAGAAGATTGTAAGCAGAAAGATACATAAAAATCTTGACATTATATTGAAAAACTTTGCAACATCTGGAAATGAAAAGTGTGGGTTGATAATTAAAAAAAAAGGAGTGGTCATCCTTCTTACGAACAAACAGAAAGTACTCAAACTTCCATTAAGAAGAAGAATGGATCTTGCTAAATGGATGGGAAAGTTTGATGAGGCAAAACAAATTCATACAAAGTTTTTAAAAAATCTGGTTTAGAAACAAAAGATATCAAAGACGGAATCAAGGTGAAATAAAGGAAGGGAGGAGATAAAGAGGCAAAGTACTGTAGTTTATGAATACCTTTGGCTTGGCACTGAGAGTTGAAAGGAGAGTTAGGCTATTTTCATGTGACACCACTGATGGCTGCTACTAGCCACTAGTTACCTTTCATACTTTGTATTGGAGCCTTTCATGCAATGCCACCCAAGCTGTGCAAGCAGATAACTGATGTCAAAAATAGTGCATGATTATTCATTATTTGCAATAATGTCTTCATACTGAGGTAACTAGCTGTGGCCAGAGGTGGTGTTGTGTGATAGGGACCAAGGATCTTGATTATTAGAATTTTTTACAACTTATACAAAAATAGGCCTATGATCTCAAGTAGACATTTGAAGATTGTGAGTTTCATGAGAGGGGCAGTTAAAGTACTGTCTGTGAGCTGCCTCAATATTCTGTACAAGATGAAAACATTGTGATCTGCCACACTGTTTTGAACAAGATGAAAACAAGTTGAATAAAGGTTTATCAGCATTAGGATTAGAGGAAGAGTGAAATGAATGGTTCCAAGCCAGACATGATCAGCTCACGTGCTTAGGACAAGGTGCATCTCTAACAAGAAAACAATTGTCATTTCTGTCATTTAGGGTAAAAATACTAAACCCTAAAAAAAAAGGATTTGAAAGTCCAATTATCTGATTAATAAGACTGGCATTTTGAAATGGATAATCAAATTGAACTAACCCTTACCAAATGAATCGGATAAACAGTTTCTATATTTTCCTCAAGTGAATAATTTTTCATTTTATTCCATTCTATTTGCACTTCCGTATCATAATGTGTAAAATATCATTATCAATTAGTAAATCATATATAATAAAAAGTTTATATTTAAAGTTTATATTTAACAAGTAGGTATAATACGTGTTTAGCTTTGCGTTTTTACACACGTAGAATGCGCCCTCAGATTCTCATTGTGTGCCCTTACACTTACAATTTTCTTCCATACATTCTCATACATTTCTAGAATGGTTATTACTAATAAAATGACTTCTAATTTTTTATGATTAACGTTCTCTTCATCTTCAACTGAAATACTATTGTATATTTTCTATATTTTTTTATGTAAAAATTGTATTCCTTATCATTTCATACTTTCCACAAACAAATACCTACATACACCAATTGTACTTTCTTTTCGTACACTACCTGCCACCTGCCACACAAACAAGAGACATACACACACAGTATGGATATATTTCTCAATAAGTATGAGCAATATTAACTATGTATTTAGTCACTCCAGGGTAACCAGTGTAACAGTGCTGCGTGCTGTTACTAGAGTCTAACGGTCTAACCCATAACGCGCTCTCATGTCAGTCCATCTAGTGCTCAAATGAAGACGTGACTCATTCTCCCATAGTAAGCCCATTAAGAGCTATTGGACTGAGTACATTGCCTTGGATACTAGCCCAACCCATACATAATGAGTGATATAAGCTTCTCTTAAGGGACCAAGGATTACAAACCTCAGACATTTTTTATGTGTGCACTTTTTGACATCTGATCTTTTCTGCCAAGTCTCCACAGTTCACTGGTCTGTTCCCCAAAGAAGTACTTCCAAACATTATATATTATTGCCTTACATTGGCTGTGAAGCTAGACATATGGTGAGCTGGCAGCAAAACAGTCCACAGTGAGACTGTGTGAGGGCGTTAGGACTGATGGTGAGTGAAGTAATGTGTAGGTAGAAGATAGCCTGGACTTCCAGCCTCATATGCCACGTTTAGGATAGGGGAAACCTTTATATTAGAAACAACTATTAATTTTTAGCCCAACGGTGATGTGGAACAAAATTTACAATGATTTTAGAAATAATTTCTGAAATATGTTGATTTAGGTAGAAGGGGAAAAAAGAAAAACAGAGTCAGGGTAAGGAGGTGGAATGGGGTTGGAGAAAGAGGAAGAATCTATGATGAGGCAATAGTGGAGGAATCCCTGCCAAGCTCAAGATCCCACAAAAATGGCTAATTTTGAGTGCAGTAAGTATAATTAACTTTTATACCACATAACAGATTTGGTGCTATTTGCAAGAAATATATTTTGTTAATGATTTATGAAGCCTAAATTCTAAGAGATGAGAGGATACCTTTGGATATAATGGTGTGTATTTACTGTCACGATCACCTGCTGGTCACTCTGATAACCTTTTCCCTACAGAGCAAGCTCAGAGCTCATAGACCGATCTTCATGTAGGGCTGAAACCACATCACACACTACACACCGGGACAACGAGGCCACAACCCCTCAAGGTATGTCCCATACCTACTTGCTGCTAGGTGAACAGAGGCTAGATACACATTAAGAGGGTTGCCGTGACCGGGACTCGAACCCAGGCCCTCTTGGTTACGAGCCGAACATGTTAACCACTACACTACACGGTGTGTGTGTGTAATTCACTGTCACGGTCGCCTGCTGGTCACCTAGCCAACCTTTTCCCTATGGAGCGAGCTCAGAGTTCATAGACCGATCTTCAGGTAGGGCTGAAACCACATCACACACTACACACTGGGAAAGCAAGGCCATAATTCCTCGAATTACATTCCGTACCTACTTACTGCTAGGTGAACAGGGGCTCGATACACATTAAGAGGCTTGTTCATTTGCCTCGCTACGCTCGGGACTTGAACCCGGGCCCTCTCAGTTGTGAGTTGAGCGTGCTAACCACTACACTACGCAGTGTGTGTGTGTGTGTGTGTGTGTGTATGCCTTGTATTGGTTATCTTTCACCAAGAGGCCAATACAATATATGAATATATTAAAGATTTATGATGTTATGTAAAGTGGCAAAATATTCTGAATATACCAATAAGTACACAAAAAAGTGCTCATAACTACATATATATTTGTGCTGAGGCAGTACTAAGGCACTTTAAATCCCTGCATTGTTAATCTCTTAAGTATTCCAGAATGCATATTTCAGAGTTCTACTTTTGAATATTCCAATAGCAGAGAAAACAATGTATTAATTGACAATTCAAAGCATATTTTATATAATTTCTTTAAAACACAAAGTTCAAGTTTGGCTCCACTTACTCAACTTTCATTAATATGTCTATCCTTCTATTACAAGTGATATTCCAATGGACATATTTCATACAGAAGTAATGTGCTACATCAACAAGTACAGAAAGTCAACACAATTCAGGATGATGAAGATACTTCACCACATTAGGTAGGTTTAAATAGTGACTGCCAAATTATATAATGTTTAAAAAAATGTGATGTATCTCAATAGAAAGATTGTATAACATAACTGCTTGTTGTAATCAATAACCACCATCATTACCACCACTCTGCTCTTCACCACCACTGGATATATATAACTTTAAATGACATTTTCAAACTGAAAAATATAATGCCATACAAACAATGTTCTAATTTTCAAACAGACACAAAATGTAAAAATAGAAATGCCAAAATCTGGATACAATGACCTTTTTTCTTTCACTACCACAATGAAGTCCAACATATTGCATTGCTGCAATTATATTGATAGAAATCGAGGTGCTAATAAAAGGACATAATTATGTATGATGATGATGATGATGATGATGATGATGATGATGATGATGATGATGATGATGATGATGATAATGATGATGATAGTGGTGTCATGATCAAAATTATGATTTGAAGTAGCTGCATTCAAACTTTTAATTGCACATAATTTGTCACCACAACAGAAAAGATCCACAAAATATTGGAAAGTTATCTCATTTAACCATCAGCGAGTGCTCCAACACATGAGGAAGAGGGAAGCTGGAGTTAAGGTTTTACATCTTCAAATTCACTGGAAACTTAGTGGTAGCCTCGACTATACAACTTGTGAAATTACCAAACATGAGAAGTGTGTGTCACCTGTCAGGCCATTTATCTAATTTTTCCTCTAAATATTTTTTTTCTATTGAGTCTAGCACCTTATACTGTTTTGAATAGAAAAGATTTTTCACCATCATTATTACTACTGCTGATGTGATAATTAAAGAATTTATTTCCTGTAACAGCTAGTTACACTTGTAAAAATTTGAACTCAAATAAACAATCAAAATTAAACAAAAAAAATGTGCAGATATGAAATGCCTACATAAAATTTTACTTCAAATGATCTCATAACAATCATTATCGTGGAAATCTTAATGTTGAAATGTGAATTCTACTATCTACATGTTAACTTGTAGCATGTCCAATGTAAGTCATAATGTATTTTTTGTTATTCAATCATCCTGGGATATAAATTTCATCTATATAGTATATAATCAAAGATATATATTAAAAAATAGAACTATTCAATCACAACACATGGGTTAAACCTATTTCTTACTAAAAATAGCAAGAAGACTATATATTTTAATGTAAAATATCCAATACACACTCACATGGCAAATCATCTAATGCACATCTTCCCAAGAGAGCAGATGCAGGGCATTTTTTAGGCCCATCACACAGCACAGAGCGGTGGGGAGGAGGGAGAGCCCATTGCAATAATGGATTCTTCCCAAGTCAACTTGTGTCTCTCTCACTAAATTCAGCATTCAATCTTGCCAAATCTCTGGAAACAAATGCTTTATTTTAGTTTTATGTCAAATTATATGTTCTGAGCAAATACCAAATTTCAAAATATAACTAAAGCATATGCTTTGTGGCAAACAGCCAAAGTTTATATTAATAAACAATTAAAAAAACTAAAAGTAAAGATTATTTCTCTCAACTTTGCTCCTTACTCCAAATAGTACTCTTCAAAAGATGTGGGTTTATACCTGGAAATGCTCACAAAGTGGACAAAAGATACAAGTATCCTGGAGGGTCTTTTACAGAATTAAAGCCTCGCATACATTTCCAATACATCTTGTCTCAAACTTCCCTTACTGTTATCTCCTATTCCCATCCCTAATCTGTTGCAAGATAAAAGGACAAGGGAATGACACCTCTCTCCCACTCACTCCTTTTACATAATAGCATTCTCATTACCAGCCAATCTCACTGAACTCATTGTGTTTAGTTAGGAGGAGGCAGTAGACACCTGCAGAAATGATAATTACTCCCAGTGAAGTCTAATAGCACTGGTTAAGGGAGTACTGTGAACTTAACAGGAAAGCCAGTTGTGACTTCACTGAACTCCCTCTGTTTCTCACAACACAAGGGGGCAGTCACAGCCGTGACTGCCCCCTTGTGTATTAGTATTTTCAGTATTTTCTTGGTGTTTTGTTCCTGGTGCCATTCAGGAACAAGTGTTAAGAACTTTTCTCGGCCCTGGTTGTTTCACAAGTACATACAGTGGTACCACTTGATTCAAATTTAATTAGTTCTTTTTGGCTGTTCGAATTGCAAAAATTCAAATTAGGGAGCAATTTTTACCATTGAAATTATTGTAAAAACATTTAATCCGTTCCAGTTTATTTTGAATAAAAAATACTAAATAAAAAATGCATTTTAACATACATGGATGATAGTCGTTTCAACTTTCTTCCGCCACTTGCACTGTCACTTTTCACTTTCTTAGGAGCCATAATGAGGGCTAATTTCAAGTAAATATGCAAAAATATCAAGCACAACAGAGAGAGGTGTTCATGGCGGAGAAGTGCAAACGAGACTGGCCGACTGGTGGGAAGGCGGCATCAGCCGCTCTGTGTGTTTGTGTTCGAATTGAGAGGCAGCGTTCAGATTGGAGGTCAAAATTTGTTCGCCAAATGTGCTCGGATTGGGAGGTGTTCAAGTCAAAGGGTGTTCAAATCAAGAGGTACCACTGTATGTGCCTCTTTTGCTGGACTTCCTGTTGTGTCCTTCAGTGTTTTCATTCACTGTGGGGTTACGGGAACATGTAATAGTGTGTGCTCATGGTTTGGCATGAACTAGCATGCTCTGTTTATCAGTGATTTGGTTGGAAAAGAGAGGGGGAGTGAAATGTTTCTTTTGTCCCAGTTTTCATGTTTTGATGTTATTTGCAGGGTTAATAGTGGTATCATGCCCCTGCTAAGGTGTGTGGCAGTGCGTGATAGCAAAGCCTGTCACAAGGAGTTTCCTGAAGACGGTGATGACTTGTGTGTTGCCCACCATCCTTGTGTGTCTCCATTCTTCATTTACAACCCAGAGACTTGTGTTAAGTGCTCTGATCATATGAAGTTCTTTAAGTCCCTCGGGAAGGTGGACTGCTTGTCCCAACATTTTTGTGTGTTTGAAAAGTCTTGGGAAGCATTTCAGCATTTGACAAAATGCAAGTCATTGTCTCCCTCATGGAGAGATACCAACCTCATGGAGTTCCTATTTCCCTCTTCGGGACCCTCACAGATGCTGTCTTCTTCCCCGTCTTGGTCTCTCAAGGGTGTTCCATCCTCTCAGGCTCCTTCCCTCCCCCTTCCTATGGAACAGGTAGCAGGGCCTGCAGGAGCATCTCACCTTCTTGCCTCTCTCCCAGACAATTTTCCACAGCAGATAAGGACTTTGGTGATCAGTATTATGGCTGAGTTTCATCAGCCTCAATTCTCCCTGCCGGTTCCTCGTACGTCTTTGCGTGACACTGCGCCAGTGCCTACTCCTTCAGCTTCATTGTCAGAGTCCAGTGTTGAGGTTTATGAGGTGGAGACATCTAGTAGCTTGGATGATGAGGCTGATACTGAGATTCTTTCAAGTTTCTGATGGCTCATTCCTCCAGACTGGCATGTTTTAGAAGAGGAATCAGGACTGATTATCTATGAGAGAGATCCAGCATCTCCCAGTGCAGTGTTTCCTGTTCTGGGCATGGAGCTTTGCTGGGGTAGGTCTGCTCATTCAGCAGTTCCAGCTTGGTATTTCTGTCCTCGGAGTTGGGCTACTAAGCCCTAAGTTTTGTTTTCCACTCCTTCCTTCGAAAAGGTCCTATGGTCTTTACAAGCCTTAGGGGCCTTGGCTCACCTGCCACCAGTAGAAGAGGTGACATTGGAGACGGATTCTCAATGTTGTTCAGTAAAAATTCCTTGGAATAAAGGAATCTCTGTTCTCCTCTGCCCTCTGTGGGAATGGTGGTCTCGCTCTGCCACTCTTCCTAAAGCTGCACCTTCTCCTCTGTCAATGTGCTGCTTTTGAGGGTTGGTCACGTGCTCTAGCACAAACTCTACAGGTGGCAGTGGTCTTCCGGGATAATAGCTCAAGTCATCCACCTGTATCTTGTGGTTGTAGTTCGTCAAGAGGTGCCAGGAAGGATGTGGCAGGATGTCCTTCTGGGGACCAGGAAGCCTGTCCCACAAGGCTAGTGCCTGGCCAAGGGGCACATGGACAGGTAGAGTAGTTTGGTGAGGCCTTTCTTGGACTTGGAGTTCAGGGTTGGTTCCACATCTTTGTCTTGCACCAGCGGTAACCAAGGTAGCACGTCAAGTGTCCACAGTCCTACAAAATCTGGTCCTGCGGGGGCTGCTCGAGGAGTGGTCTTGCTTAGTTTTCCTGTCACTTCCTTTTACGGTTCCTCGTGGGGACAGACTGGAACTGAGGCTGGTCATACCTCTCAACCAGTTGATTACTTGCCACCATTTTCACATGATCACCCTAGAGCAAGTCAAAGCTTCCCTGAAACCTGGGCATGGTTCACCTCTCTAGATCTGTCCAACACCTACTGCCTGTGTCAATTGTCAGCCTCCCTAACTTATTCTTCTACACCCACAGACACACACACCCCACCATATGATTTTTCTCACTCAATTTTACGGCAGAGGTTCCACTGATGTGGTTGGGGAGATGGATATCTATTACTACTACAAATTGACAGTGACATCATATTCTACCTGTTATGGACGGCATCCATGAGGTGCACAGCATCTAGTTGAGAAAGACACACTCTAAGTGTTGTCCAAATGTTGTCAGACACAGCCTTAGATGATTCCTTGCCACCAAGTCCTCGCCCAGCTGCTTGCATATTCAGGGCTTCTAAGAAGTGTTCCATTGCTTCCCTGAAATATAAATGACTTTGAATAAAATAGCTGTGCATCGTTTATGAATTTTGTTTATCAAAATTTGTGTGTGTGTGTGTGTGTGTGTGTGAAAAAATTTTCCATTTCTTCCACTGCAACAGCTTGTTTAAATTGCTTTTTCACTTCCATTGCCACATTAACTCCCTTAACTCGCAAAGATCGACACACCACCCGGGTACCATTGGTGGAGGAGACTGACACGGCACCCAGGTACCACGATATTTAGCGATGCACCAAAATTGCGCTATAATTAGCAACACAACCAAATTCCATAGTGGTAGACATACCCATCCTCTTGACCCCTGGTGAGAAAAATTGGTACTAGGCCTCCCACGTACTACACACAACATAATATCACAGCCAAAATTAGTCACAGCCCCCAATCACCTCTTATTTGTCACTATAAAACATTATTTGTACCCCTCAAGGTCACACATACACACCACAGTCACTCAACCAGCATAAACATTGCCAGGGGAGGCCACAAACCCTTCTCTCTCCCTCCCGTTCCTCCCTCTCCTCCGCTGGGCCGGCCAGACAGCTGACAACTCTCGCCATGCACTCTCCAACTACGCAGATTTGTGGCTGAACCAATATGAGTATTGCCAAAATATCTTACCAGTAAGTGTGGTAGGCATGTATTATGTGATAAAAAATACTTCCATCCAATTCTGCAAGACTTGATTTTTAAAAATTTTAGCCAGCACATGGGGGGTGGTATATATCTAGCTAGTTAATGGTCTTCTTGTTCTTCAGTATGGTGGCTAGTGTAGATTTTGCCATACAGTACTGAGCTGCAAGACTGGTGATTCTTGCTTTCTCATATTTATCCATCTCTTCTTTCTGATTAATGATTATTACTTCATTCTTCTTTTTTGGGGCTAATTTCTGCCACTAAAAAGTTCTTTGGTGTCATATCAAGTTTCTAAATAAAAATTCACACATAGAATACAGGAAAATGATGTTGCTCTCATGAGCACAGCAAAACAACTAGTGATGGCATGGAAGAGTCCTGGAGCTTCCAAAACCATGTGTGTGGACATTTAAGTACCAGATATTTTTGGAGTGCCAAGCCAAACTTTTGCATTTGAATATCAAAACGTTTGACTTCCAAGACATTCAAGTATTGAGTCTTCACTGTATTACTCTTCTGTAAAAAAACTAGATAAGTTTGTCACTCACAATTTTCCTTGTCTGAAACCAAATTGGCTGTTTGATACTTCATTTTCCTCCCAAATATTTCACCCACTTTTCTTTAACCACCATTTCACAGATTTTGCCAACAACACTTGTTAATGACACCAGTCTATAATTCAAAGACACAGTCTTTCCTCCTTTGTAAATTAGCTCTCTTCCAGTCTTTTGGCACCCTTCCCTCTTCTATCGAGCTGTGTTATTCACCTCGGTCACCTGCTGGTCACCCAGCCAGCCTTTCCCTACGGAAGGAACTCAGAGCTCATGTAGACTGATCTTTGGGTAGGGCTAAGACCACATCACACACTACACACCGGGACAGCGAGGCCACAACCCCTCGAGTTACATCCCGTACCTACTTGCTGCTAGGTGAACGGGGGCTTGATACACATTAAGAGGCTTGCCCACTTGCCTCGCCGCGCCCGGGACTCAAACCTGGGCCCTCTCGGTTGTGAGCCGAGCTTGTTAACCACTACACTACGCGGTGTTGTGTGTGTGTGTGTGTGTGTGTGTGTGTGTGTTTACAGGTTTAAGTCAAGTTTACTATGGTTAAGGTTCCTTCAAGGCTGGGCATGAGGTTTTGTATCACTGCCATACATACTTAAATCAGATGTGACAACTGTCAGCATCATGCTGCATAATACTCTGGTTATTGGCTAAAATGTACATCTTCTTATATCAGAAAACAATACTTTACTGTAAAACTTCTGACCCAACTTTTGTTTTGCTTTACAACTGGTATAATAAAAAATAATCTACCTTAATATGAACTGCAGTTTATACCCAATCACCATGTTAGTAAACCCATGTGTGTTTAAAAAAAATGAAAAATCAGCATACATTAAACAAACAGAACTATTACCTATGGGCTCCTAAATTAATGCAGGATATTCCAAGGTTATACCGGCACCTAATATAACCTGGAGATATTTCTAGAGCATTACGATAGGCATCAATGGCTTCCTCTGATCGTTCACTATTTGCTAAAGTTGCTCCGAGTTTGTTCCACAGTTTAGCATCCTGAAATAAAAAAAATCACTTGAGTAGAAGATTCACATGAAACAAATGTGAAAAAACTGAAAATCTGCATGGATTTAAGCACTAACAAAACACTTCACACTTCACCTTAGGCCGAACACTTAGAGCAGCATGGAAACAGTCCACAGCCTTCTCATATTCTCCAGTCAGGTTAAACAAGACCCCTAAGCCACACTGCACATCAGCATCAATGTTTTCACTTGGTCGCTGGTTGGCTGCACCAATGTATAAATCTTGCACTTCCTGTATTAGTTGTCTGAAAATACCAGTATGAATTGAATCTTTAGTTTTCACTTCATAATTTCCTCACAAAGCATTTTCCAATGTATAATTCTAACAAAAGTGACGCCTGTGGTCCTTTTTTTCGTGGTAACTGTCATTGGCTAAAGCTGACCCTGATGCCTCATAGATCTTGGTTTACCCTGATCCACCTCCCTTCTTCCTCTCCTCTTTCACAGCCCTATGCCATCCCTCCTCCCCTCCCCATACTCTTCATACCTCCTTTCATCCAGTAAGCAGCCACTTGCATCACCTGTAGTACAATAGATTAGACATGGTGAATCTTACAGAAAGTATATAAAATCAGATTGGATTGTGGTGAAAAAAATTATAAAACACTGAAGACTGCAAAAATATGTTACCTTGGAGCTAATGTAGTGGTCATCATCTGTGATTTTCTTGTTTCTTCACCTCTAACAAGATGACTGTATTCTTGGTTAACCCTGATCCACTCCTAGAAATATAAGTCCATATAATCTAAATTGCTTCTTTC
>CM035204.1:3685977-3695977 GCA_020233015.1 Callinectes sapidus
AACAGGAATTATTTCAAGAAAAGTATAAATTATTGTATAAAAATGCAAATTATTATATTATCGTAGTTTGCGCATATGACAATGATATTTAACAATTTATTTTTCATTGATTGTTTAAAGTGTTAAATATATCTTCATTAGTAAATAAGTTTGCCAGTGACCAGAGTAGAAGGCCACATTGACTGCGGTGGCAGGTAGGAAGTGACCAGGGTTGGGGGCTGGAGTAACCAAGGCATCTAGGGGCCGGAGTGACTTGAAAGCCGTTCCTGAGTTGCAATAGAGAGAGGTGTTCACGACAGAGAAGTGCAAGCGGGACTGGCCGACTGGCGGGAAGGCAGTGTCAGCCACGTGTTTTTGTGTTCGAATTGAGAGGCCACCTTCGGATTGGAGGTCAAAATTTGTTCGCCAAATGTGTTCGGATTGGGAAGTGTTCGAGTCAAAGGGTGTTCGAATCAAGAGGTACCACTGTATATTCAACATTTCCTTGAATTTATGTATATTGGTTGCTGTAACAACCTCCTCTTTTAAACCATGCTAAGTGTCCACAATTCTATGTGGAAAACTGTACTTTTTGCGTCCTTTAAACACCGACCCTTTTTTTTTTACTTTCCTTGAGTGTCCTTTCATCTGTCTAGTTTCTTCCTCCATCATCACCAGGTTTTGCTTGTCCAGCTTTCCAATGCCATTTACTATCTTATATGGAGTTTTTAGATCTCCTCTCTCCCTTCTATCTTGCAGAGTTAACAGTCCCATTTCTTTTAATCTGTCTTCATGTGTTAGTTCTCTTAATTCTGGTACCATTTTTGCAGATACTCTTTGGATCCTTTCTAATTTCCTTTTATCCTTTTTCACATCAGGTGACCACACCACTGCTGCATATTTAAACCTCAGATGTATCATACTGGTTACAATTTTTTCATCATATCCTTATCCATGTAATGGAAAACCACCCAAATATTGGTTAATATTCTATTTGTTGATCCAAATAGTTGATTTATGTGCCATTCTGGGCTCAGTGTATCTTGTACCACCACCCCTAGATCTTTTATTCCTTGGTCTTAACTATTACCTCCTCTCCCATCTTTTAGCTCCATTTTGGCCTTGTTCTGCTCTTGCCTAGGTCCATCATATGACATTTCTTTGCATTAAAATCCAATTTCTGCTCTTACTCCATTCATCGATCTTGCTTCTATCACCTTGTAGTTCTCAACAGTCATTAGTGTTTTTAACAACTCTCATTAATTTGACGTCATCTGCAAATAGATTCATATAGCTGATCAAGCCACACTGCATATCATTTACATGTATCTGGAACATTATGGGTGCTAAGACTGACCACTGCAGTACTCCACTTGCTACATTTCTCCAACTTGAAGTTGCTTCCCTGATTACAGTTTTCATTTCTCTATCTTTCAAATAATCTAATACCTACCTATATGTTTCAGTTTCCATAAGAGTCTCTTGTGTGGAACTCTATCAAATGCTTTTTTGATATCTAGGTAGACAGTATCCATCCATCCAGCTCTGTTTTCGATTCCTTCAATTACTCATGTATAGAAACTTAGTAGGTTCATCAGACATGATTTTTCTTGTTTGAATCCTAATTGCCTGTTAGATATAACTCCATTGTCTTCCAAATATCTCACCCATTTCTCTTTAATTAATATCTCGCAGATTTATTAACATTTCATAGTCTCTCTCTAGAAAGTCATACTTCCCCACGATGCCTTCTAACACTTCTTTCATGATTCTCATCTCCCTTTCAATATTTACTAACCTCCTCATGGTTTCCCTGCTCTCATTTTCAAATCCCAAGAAATCTGTCACATTCGTGCCAGCAATCCTTTTTAAACCCAGTGGAGTCTCAAACACACATGCTCCTGGCTTGTTTATGTTTATGTCACTTCAGCTCAAGACCAGAGTTGACTCCTTGCCACTTTCCATGGTCAGTATTTTCTTCCTGATCTGGTTTACTTTTGGAGACAGGATACTCTAACAAATAGCCTGCTCTCTCCTCTGTGCATACATACTAGGTTCCTTCAATAGTAAGGGGCCTGTAGGTGATGCCGTTAAGAGTCCAGAAAAACACGTTTGCACAGTGCAAATGTGTGTGTGTGTGTGTGTGTGTGTGTGTGTGTGTGTGTGTGTGTGTGTTTATAATACAAGTAAAAAAGTTATAGTTGATAATTACATATTATGAATACAAGAAATTTAATGAAAAAAAGTAAATGTGTCAGATATGTATTTGCTTTAAGGGTGTTTTTATTTGTGATTTTTAATTTAGCATTACCAACCCTAGCATTCCCTTAAAAGAACCCATCTTTTCATAATTTCACCTTAAAAACATAACTTGTACATAAGTTTTGTCAAACCTGGTAAGGCTGAAAGGCTGTTGAGTTGAAGTCCGTGAGCCAAGGATGTTCCACCAAATCATCATCTCTGGCCATTTTCTCCCATTCTTCTTGTAATGTCTCCCAAAAGCTTTCCTTCTGTTCTGATGTCATTGCTTCACTATCAATAGTCCCAACGGTTATTGGCCCTGAAAATAGATAAACAAATAAATAAAATAAGATATAGGCTACATCACATCTTTTAAGTTGAGATGAATGAGACAAGATAAATTAAGAGATTACAGACTGATTTCACAGTGCCAGATCAAGGCTAAAAATTTGTGGGGGAGATAAGGTAATCTGAATTCCTGCACCCCTTCAGAATGGTGCCAAGCCACTGCAAATGAAACAAGACATACCAGCTTTCTTTTTTTTAATTAGCAGTATTGAGGGCATTTTCAAGCTATATGCAGAGCTACTATTGTGTAATAAGAGCAGTAAACATTTATTAATACGACTGAACAATTATATTACTTTTAATCAATAACGGCAAACAATATCATTTTTGGAGGGCAGTCTCCTCTTTTTATATATTCATAGTAACACTCTTAGTAGATCCATGAAAGTTTTGAGATATCTGAAACAGTAATAGTTATATATGTGTGTATTTATATATTTATAAATAGTTGTATGTATATATATATATATATATATATATATATATACACTAAAGCCCCTGGTATCACAGGTTTCGTCAAAGCTATCGCAGGAACACAAAAAGACACATTTAAATGGCTAACGCACATCTCAATTAACATTATCGCAACTCATGAATGAGTTTAATCATACTACTTGGCCAGATTCACTTGCTGATAGGCTGAGTTTGAGTGACGCATTTAGCTGTGATTGGCTAGCACACTCTTGATGTTCTTTGTGTTCCTTTGCCACCCTCTAAATTCAGTAGATGAGATCGGCACATGCAAGTAGCAGTGGAAGTAATATTCAAGGTCGCATGTGTATTTTTGGACAATGGCCATTATTTCCCTCCTGATCATCCAGGGAGGTCCCTACTACCCAACCCAACCCAGCAAAAGGCAGGTACCAGGGAAAAAAATTAAGAAGAGGAAGAACTTTACATATGCAGTGAAACTGGAGATAGCAAAATTGGTTGAAAGTGGACAGAGTAAAAGTTCTGTGGGGGGCAAGTTTGGTATCAATGAGTCTACAGTTAAGACTATTTATCAAAAGTAAGCCTAAGTAAATAAGTCTTTTGTTATGTCTGTTTTTTTTATGCATTTCATGTCTGTGTTTATTTTATACTATCAAAATGTGAACGATACGTATGAATTATGATTATATGAGGGGGAAAACAAGGTGCCAATATGTTAAATCATGTCACCACTCTGGCAGGCCAGGACCAACTTTATTATTTCCCATTACTTCTTAACAGTGGCTGTCGCGTTTTTAGCTATTGTAGCGATGTTAAGGGATCAATTTCTCATGATAGCTGGGGCTTGAGTATGTATATACACACACACACACACACACACACACACACACACACACACACACACACACACACACACACACATATGCAATACATCAAACAAAACAAACAATACCTGACACATCTGAACACAATAGTTTATACAAACTCTGATTTGATTTGACAGAGAGAGAGAGAGAGAGAGAGAGAGAGAGAGAGAGAGAGAGAGAGAGAGAGAGAGAGAGAGAGACACTTCAAAGAATATTTAATTATTGTGAAGTAAGTATGCATATTGTTCTAGAAATGATGTAACATCTCGGTAACATTGAATAGAAAGATCAAACTCACTCAGCTGCTTGACAAACTCTTCTCCCCAGCGCTGATGTGGCTGCTGCTGCTCCTTCATGAACTCAGTGCTCCAGGACTCTGCCAAGCTGCCAGCAACTTTTCCTTTGGATGCTTGTAAATCTTCACTCCCATCCTTATCTGACTTAGTTCCTTCACCCAATTTCTTAATAAATTTCACAAACTAGAATGTAAAAACTAAATGTTAATATAATATATATATATATATATATATATATATATATATATATATATATATATATATATATATATATATATATATGCTTATCACAAACAGAGAGAGAGAGAGAGAGAAAGAGAGAGAGAGAGAGAGAGAGAGAGAGAGAGAGAGAGAGAGAGAGAGAGAGAGAGAGAGAGAGAGAGAGAGAGAGAGAGAGAGAGAGAGAATCCCATAATATTACAGTACCTATGTTATTAAACTAAGATAATGTCACCAAAATTAAAGTAAAGGATGGCTGTAGTTCTGCAGTGAATGCCTGTGATGTACCAAATTTATGTGTCAAAATTTATTTTTAGCTTACTATGTTTTAGAATTTATTCTTTTATTATTTTTTTATGAATACACAAAACAAAGATGAGATACATTGAAATCTCAGTAATGGAAATGATGAAAAAGGTATAAAGACAAAGACATTAAAATGCTACATTTGTAACTAACTGAACAAAATATATAGTAAATCAACCATGTTTCCCCCAGCCAATTGAATGGCCCAAGGATAACTGAGTGAGATAGGTAGTCAAGAACCACAAGGTGTGAAAAAAAAAACAGTGAGAAATGCTATTATCATGCATGAAAAACACTAAACAAATACATTACAAAAACTAGAGTAAAGTTTTATATCTCCTGGACTTTACACAAACTAAAATGTATATTGTGTGAAATTTTAGGTGTAAGCAAGAAAATTAACTTAATTGATTGTTAATTGGCAAGGCTTTATTCCTAAAAGGATTTTCCTTAATAATTAGTTAACTTTAATCTCAATATTTTGAAAATCAATAAGTTTTGGGAGGTTGTAATTATGATTGAGATTTGATATTGCACCATAAATACAAACTTCACTACATGTCAAAATTTCAATGAAAAACCAATAACTTATTACATCCAAAGCATCTGACTGGACACAAAATTACAGAAATATGAGAAAAAAAATATTTACTTTAAGTTGTATGTGAAGTCAGTAAAAAAAATATATAATTACAGCACCTCTGAATTTGAAAATTTAGGGTCGTCCACTGTTCCCAGAAGTTCATTAGCTGTTTTGGCAAGTTCTGAGTCTTCCTGTGGATTATATTCTTCAAGCCATTTTGTGGACTCAGAACCTTGGGTATCATCTCTGCAAAAAAAATCATGCAATGGAATCTTCGAACATAAAGTAAAATCAATCTAAGATATTAGTATACTTATAATGACATCACAAATTAAAGCTGTTTTACTTATTTACTATAAAACAATCCTTTAGTGGCTTAATTGGTAGTATGATGATACAACATCAAATGACATGGGTTTGGTCCCCAGCTGTGCCAGAATAGTTTCCTGTGTTTCTGGCCTGCTCTTTGGTGCTCTGTGATGTGTGTGGCCATTAGGATAGCACTGACACATTTTTGTAATGAAAAGATGTGAAAGGTAGCAGACAACAAAATATAGCAAGCTCTTATTACTATGTATTGATGTGTTTCTGTCAACATAATTACTTGATGTCTTGTTACATGAGGAACCAGTTTTTCATCTTATTGGCCTGAAACAAAATACCTTCATGAGTGGCTTAATCCAAGACTTTGCCTCACCTGGCAATATTGAATTTAATGCACAAGTTAAGCCAAGTTTGGTCTGGCTTGACTTGGTTTTATCAAGCACTTTCATAAAAATCTGCAGAAACTGAATTCTTGAATAATTCTGGTTGTTGCTTCTAACTGAATATTTTCATTGACTAACAAGGAATTCTGACTAATAGAGGCTTCAGTTTACATAAATAATATACAAAGCATGAGAAATTTTCATACAGCTAGGGGTATCTTAAAAGCTTTGGATGCATCTTTAATACATAAGATATTCTGGTGGTAAAATATGTTATTTCAACTCACATGGCATTATCATTGAGATACTCATGTGTCCATCTAGTGTCACTGTCAGGTATTATGTCAGGAGAGGTGAGGGCATGCTGTTGATCCAGGAATTCTTTGGTCCAGTCTCCACCAAGGCCCATTTCCTATATTAGAGGAAAACATTATACATTTTCTTTTTTTTATGAAAAAAAGAAAGAAAAATGTTTTCATCCTTTATTACATGCCATAGAACTTTGCAATGCGCAATTTTTGGAATTACATGAAAACTTGTAAAGACTACTTGGACACTGATTATGTATTCCCAAGACACATGAAACAAGACAAATGTCAAACAGCTAAGCATTTCCAAATTTTTTTTAACTAAAAGCAAAGATGCAAAGCATAAATATGTTTGAAATGTATTATCTTGAAGATTAATGAGCAGAAATAAACACAAACATGGAGACAACATATATTATCTTGATTATGGATGCTTGGTTCTTAACTTACCTGAACATGTGTCTCTGAGGCCAAGTACTCCTCAGCCCAGTTGCTGGCTTCAGAGGCAAGGTCTGCAATACCTGGGCCTCGCATGGGTCCTGACCTAGCGCGCATGCTTTCTATTTCCCTCATTTCCTAAAAAAAATACACACTTAAAAAATATATACTTATAACAATATGTTATATGCAATTCATTCTATCTAAATCTTCTTTACATTCACAAAGTACACTTATGGAGAATTAAACACTCTAACTGCTCTGGATGCAAGGTCTATGACATCCATGAACCAATACATAATACCTGTGATTCAACTACAAAGAAAAGGTCTCTCTATGTTGTGAGTGTAAGAGGATTAAGCCAAATATTACGATACACAGCTTTATTATATCTCTCCTATGAGTAATCCTTCCTGAGTTATTATTCATACTCACCTATGTAAGTAATCAAAGGTACAAATATCACTAAATTTAAACCACCAATCTATGATGATTAATTGATTCTATCCTGCTTTTTATTTACTTACACTAAAAAAAATAATATATAATTTCAAATAACCTGCAGGAGAGAATCCATTCTGAAAGCCTGAGGTGCAGCAGCAGCAGCCTGTTGTGTTTCAGACATAAACTCTTCAACTAGCTGATCACCCACTGTTGTTGGCCCATATTGGCTTTTAAATATCCCATCTGAAAAATTGAAGAGAGTATTGCCATCATACATTCTTGCATCCTTCTATGAACCTTATCTTACACATTCCTGTGTAATATATCTGAAGTTTGTAAATGCTATCAAGTTGCTACTCCTTCCTTTATAACAATACCTTCAGTTGGTGGCCTGGCTTGTGGCCAGCGCAGACCCTCATCCAGCAATGCCTTGTCTCGGGTCACATGCTGGGTGAGGCGGAGCAAAGCGTTGCCCTCCCCACATTGGGCATCCACAAGGTTGCGTAGGGCCATGCTGCACCAGCTGCCCTTATTTCAGGAAAGAAACTCCAAGTGAGCTCTACATGTCACTATCAATGTTTGATACAGTGTCATAGACTGATCAATAAGCATCTATTTTCTATATATCAATAAACAACCTCATACAAAATTTGTATATGAATTCTCCCTGTGGAAATTTCTATATGAATGGTATTTGAAGAAAAATCAAGAAATTAAGGAGGAAATAAAAAATGCATTATTATCACCAAATTATGTTGAGAATCATAATCATAAGTAAATGACAAGTTAGAATACCAATCATCAAAAGATCTCTCTAGAGATTATTGACGATCTTAGGTAATGTGTAAGAAATTGAGTTTTTTTTTGTAGAGAAGCATTAAATTGAGTAATGTATATTGCAAAAGAGGTCAGAAATCAACAGAAGCACAAAAGATCATTGAAAATATTATGATGGTGACAGTAAATGGTGGTAAACATAAAGTCATTGTAGAGCACCTTTTTCATTTATTTTATTTTTAAAAAGTGGGCTTTTTATAGGAATTTATGGGCTAAAGGAGAGCACCTAATGGAGACCTCATATCTGAAAGCTCACCCATTTGGGAACCGTTAACCTGAGTGGATGCCCAATCTCCACTCAGACAGTGGCCAGGATTTGAACCCATTCGCTTGGGGATCCTAAGGCCTCCTCTGTACCACACCTGGTAATACTGAGATTATAGTTCTTGTCTTAGCCAATGATGCAATAATCTTTGCTGAGTCACTGGAAGTTCTGGTAATGGCTCTGCATGAAGACTAAGGTTCAGGTGTTTGTAAGCTTACTGGATGAAACAATACAGTCTGTCCATGCATGTGGCAAAAACAATGAGATCTTGAAAAACTTCACATGTCTTGGTAGTGTAGTGCATAACAATGGTGGGTCAAGCCAGGAAGTTGTATGGCGGATTGGCCTGGCCCATGGCATTATGGAGTTGCTCAACACAAGTATTTGACATTGTCGATACCTGTACAGATGGAGGAAGATTCAGATATTCAAATCATTGGTGATCCTTGTCTTACTCTATGGTTGTGAGACATAGACACTGAACACCAACCTGAAGAGGCAAAGTGATACCTTTGGTACTAGATGCCTTCGCAGGATCATGGGATACCGCTGGTATGACTGTCAAATCAGAGATTGTTCCATGAGACAAATTCAAGGCCTATTACCAGCATAGTCCGTCAACACCAACTGCAGATATATGGGCATGTGGCACGCTATCTAGAAGCCAATCCTGCTTATTGGGTTGTCTCCAAAAGGGATAACCCAGCATAGAGGAGGCTCAGAAATCATGGTTGCGGCAAGTCGATGCCTCCTGCTGGAAGTTAGTAAGGGAAGGGAGCCTGCGTGGAGATTCGGGAGGCATGACCGCCGGGAGTGGCATCATGGGGTGGGCAAGGCAACACACCCCCAGCATATGCTCCTTATCATTGATTGATTGAGTGGTAAATGTTGTTTATTTATTGTTGAGCATTGCTGCCAATGATTCATTATCTGTGGATTTCCCAAAGGTTACTACCCAAACCAAACATTACAATCTTGATTTAATGTTTGTCACAAACCAAACCTAACATTGCAACCTTCTAGCCAGGGGACTGTGCTCCACTAGACACCTCCAAGGGTTACTAATCAAACCCAGCATCATAATACTGCTCAAGTGCTCAGCAATAACAAAGCAATTCTCATCACAGCCATTGCCACCATCAAATTATTTTCAATGATTTTTAAGTGATTTTGTTGATTTCTGATGTCTCTTGCAATGCACATTACTCAGTTTAATGCTTCCCACCCAAAAACCACAATTTCCTACATGTTACTAAGACCATTGGGAATGAGTGGTGGGCATAAGTTAGAGTTGAAGAAGTCATAACTCAAAAAATATACATTTGCATAGGAAATGCCACCAGGAAAAACATAAGGCACATCAGAGATTTGTTGGTAAGGTGAACCTGCAAATTCATCAATTGCTCTCTTACATAATTCAACTTATGTAATCAATTCATGTTAACCTGAAAGGAACCCTTTGCAAGGTGACAAATGTCTTATTAGTATATTAATATATCAAAGTGTTGTAATGTGAATTATCATACTGTAAAAGCTTTGTGCATAGATGTAATACTAATGCATATATATAAAATATTATTTTTCTTTCTTTTCTCTGATTTCCAACACAATGACCAGATTTGACCAGCTGACCTGGAGCATCTACTTATTCATCTATATGCATAAGGCTGAGGTGTCCTTCAGAGGAGGGTAACCAACATATCACATCTTAATGAAGAAGTAAATACAGGT
>CM035204.1:3700977-3702279 GCA_020233015.1 Callinectes sapidus
CTTGTAGTGATAATATCAATCATCAATGTGACAACTAAAAAGCTACATGCATGAATATTATCCTAAAAAGATCACAGTAGGCCTCGTAGTAAATAAAACACAATTTTCTTAAAATCATGTAGTTTTGGGTAAGTTACAGATTCGACATTTGCAGGTTTCAAGGTTTCAATGAAAGGCGTATGATGGCTGTTTCACATCTAACGTAGTTATTTGGGCAAGTCTTCTGAAATGTGGGATATCTCTTTTCCTTCATATGGACTGTTCAATGTTGTGCGGTGTGAGAGGCGGAACCAACACACCATTTCTTGCCAAATTTAGAGTAGTTGTGGGGTAGCGAGATTGAGGGGTGGAAAGGCTTACTTACTTAGCCAAGTAACAATAGCGCTGAGCTGCTAAAGCTGTAGGAGCAATTCCAGTGTTGTATGGCAGTTCAATAGCAGTCATCCTGTGTGGAAGAGGCGTGCTGTTCTCCATATCTAGGGCGGAAAAGAGGAGATGGAGGATTGCACAACAGTTGAAAAAGATAACGTCATAAAAATCTACAGGGCATTAAAATTATAATGCTGTGTAGTAATAGGACAAATGAGTGTAAAGACGGTAAGGAAAACCTGGGCTGAGTCACGGACACTCTTTATCCTCTAACGTTATGAAACGTTAGAAAATAAAGTGTCCCTCACTCAGCCCAGGTTTTCCTTACCATCTTTACACTCAGTTAGAATGCTGCACAGTCAGTCAATATCAATCACATCAGTCTTGTACAGATGAGACGCATATATTTTCCACTCGTAATATCACATACAGTACTTTATCATACGTACAAGTAATTATTACCGCTACTTATCATTTAACATTTTTCGTCCAGCCTAATGCAATATAGATTCTATGTACAGTCTCTTAGCTGGTTAATTTGAAAAAAAAAAAGGGGAAAAGGAAAAGAATAGAAAAAAAGACAGTAATGTAGAAGAAGTATCTAATCTTACCTATAACAGACCTATCTTACCTATAACAGAAGACAATTATAAGTTTCGTATGGTAAGAGTCAGATGGGCAACCCTATCAAAAATAATCTTGAATCTGAAGGGCGTGGAGAGTGGCAGGAACACCAACGATAGTACAGCCACAGTGTTACCAGAGTAGAGTGCTTGGAACTTGATCGCGCGCGGCCCACTGATTGATTGATGGCTGAGTGTTGGGCGTCACCGGAGCTGCCCACCACCTCCCTCATCCATAGCCTCTCGTCCCAACACGAGAGAGAGAGAGAGAGAGAGAGAGAGAGAGAGAGAGAGAGAGAGAGAGAGAGAG
>CM035204.1:3718718-3738718 GCA_020233015.1 Callinectes sapidus
TCCTTTTAAGGCATTGAGAGTACAGTAAAGTAGAAGGGGAGTATTAAAACTAATTCGTTGAAATATTTTTGTTCCTTACACCTCATAAATCATACGCTTGTCACTGGAGACGATAAAAATAATCACGAAACATTGAAAACGGTAAAGTTATATCACTGCTATTCTTTTGATTCACTGATGCTGTTTTGAAGTAAAAAGCAATCTACAACGAGAGAAACAATTAAATTTCGAAATGGACGTATTTACAGTTACTTTGATTAATAGTATTGTTTTACACACACACACACACACACACACACACACACACACACACACACACACACACACCGCGTAGTTAGCACGAGAGGGTCCGGGTTCGAGTCCCTGGCGCGGCGAGGCAAATGGGCAAGCCTCTTAATGTGTATCTAGCCCCTGTTCATTTAGCAGCAAGTAGGTACGGGATAACTCGAGGGGTTGTGGCCTCGTTGTCCCGGTGTGTAGCGTGTGATTTGGTTTAGCCCTACCTATGAGTTCTGAGCTCGCTCCGTAGCGTAAAGGCTGACTGGTTGACCAGCAGGCGACCGTGACAGTGAATTACACACACACGACAGCTTTCCAGGTAATTTGATTTAGTCGTTTGAGGAGCAGAATAAACACAATGCAGCAGAGAGTTCCAACCCCCCTAGAAGGTAATTCACACCTACAGCTCCTTCACGACGCTCATTTTTCTGCACCACGAAAAATTCAGCTCGGAAAGGTCACGGAAGACAGAAGAAAAGAGCAAGTTCCCTTAAAAAGCAAAAGAATTAGCTAAAATTTACTGAAAATCTCCCTCTTAAAAGTCAAGTTATAGGAAGTTGAAAATATAGAAGCAGGTAGGGAGTTCCAGTGTGTGTGTGTGTGTGTGTGTGTGTGTGTGTGTGTGTGTGTGTGTGTGTGTGTGTATGTTTCTGCTTGTTTGCTGGGTTACAAGCGGCGTAATTTAGTTTAGGAGTAATGGCGACGGAGGAGCAGCGAGGTGTTGAAGGGGAGATGTGGCTGCCTTCCATAGCGGCTGGAGAGAGTCTGACTTCTGATGTTGACTGTGGTTGGATGATGTGAGGCGATGTGATGACAGACACATATACACAGAAGGAAGGGAAGGGAGGGGGGGGTGAGAGGATATTTGGATAAAGCACACAGGAGAATATATTGCGTTTCTCAAAGTGGGTTAGTCTGACTGTGCGACGCGGCAGCAGCTGTGGTTTAAACCTTCAAACTTGATGAAACAACAACGCTCTCCAGGATTCAAGGCTGTGGAAGCTGCGCCTGAAGTGTGGGAGGAACCAAGTGTTTTGTCTTTTTTAAATACAATCTTGTAAAATTTTCCAGATCTTGCATGGTCTAAATTGTGAAAAAAGTGGGAGTAATCAAGTGTTTTATCTTTTTGATACGATCTTATAACTAATCACAATTAAACACAATTAAATATATTTTTTATTTTTTACAGCACAAAGATATTTACACAATAAGTTTTCTCCAGCTATGGAAAACCTGCTCTGGAGGTAATAGCTATGAAAAATAACGTCGGTTCTCATCAAAACAAGATCAACAAGATGAGCTGAATATTACTGTACAACGTAAGACTAACGGTTGCAACTGTAAGGTATGTACACACTGGTAACTCAGTTCGCATTGGTTGTTTCTTCTCACGACCACTACCAGCACCACCCACCTGTGTGGAGTCTACATTCCACGTGTCATATAACATAACAACTCCTTTCCATTTCACCTTTCCTGCGTTTTCCTATCACCTTCATTTTTTTCCGTCTCTCAATCCATCAGCTATAAAGATATCGAATCCCACTGGCCAAACAACTTTTTTTGTACCCCGACAAATACTTGTTGTTTTAAAACGGAAATGTATTTTTTAGGTATGTATATAGTGGTTATTTCTGCTCACCACCACCACCACCACTACCAGAACTCCCCTCTATGGAGTATCTATTCCACGTGTCATGTAACCCAACGACTCCTTTCCATTTCATCTTTTCTCCTTTATCCGATCACCTTCAGATTTTTTCCCGTCTCTCATACCATCAACTATAAAAAATCAAGTCTCAGCGAGCAAATAATTTCTTCCTTCCTTGTTACTTGTTATCTTAAAAGGGAAATACATTTTAGTTCAAATAAAATCCATATGTACTCCCAAGATGTAGTGCACGTTTTAAAGAAAGCCATTGAAATAAAAATTCGTCCCCTATGGAAGATCTTTTAACCAGAGAGAAAAATACAAAGTTACATAATGACCTTACAAATACTAGTTACTCGTTAATCACTTAAGTCCCTATTGAACTTGTGGATCTCTAATGGGAGGCCGACCTGATAGCTGAGCCTAATAAAAGTGTGAATAGTTCCTCGGGTCCCATTCC
The DNA here is from genome assembly GCA_020233015.1 of Callinectes sapidus. Taxonomy (NCBI): domain Eukaryota; kingdom Metazoa; phylum Arthropoda; class Malacostraca; order Decapoda; family Portunidae; genus Callinectes; species Callinectes sapidus. The sequence goes on from CM035204.1 coordinate 3,721,109, forward strand.
CTTTTCTGGTACATCTTTTTCTCTCATTTGTTTCTATTTTTTCTTCCCTTAACTTTCTTCCTCGTTCACTTATTCTCTATTCAGCCAAGACCGATGTTCCCTCCACTGAGCTGTGTAGGGGAGAAAATCAATAACGAGGATGCAATGAAAGTAAGTGTTCAGTGTCTTTGCCTTGACTGGTGATGCTGCTCATCTGTGACTGGTAAGGTCGTATGGAAAAGCTGCACTTCGGGATAAACAAGTGGAAAGGTAAGGCCTGCTCATTACGTGCATCGCTCCTGAACATTCATCCATAATTCAAATACGAGAATAAGCAAATTGGTTGTTCATAAAAGTGGCGTGAAAGATTCTATAGGTTCTTTTCTTGATATGTCTGCATTGATACCTGAACAATTCCTTACAAATCCACCATTTTCCTTTTAACAAACCAGAGAAATTTTCCACCGGTTGTCTCACAGCATTAAATAGTGCACCGTTCGCGGCAGCCACACAGCGGACTACTACTTGTTACCCTCTAATAAAGAACCACAGAAGGAGCGCGGGCTCTCGGCATCCTTTATGTGAACACACACACACACACACACACACACACACACACACACACACACACACACACAGGTGCCTAGGGTGCTCACACAGCGGTAAATCAAAACCACCAAGGCAGACACTGGCTAATGTTTCTCGCCAGGCAATCTTCTCATGGCCAATTTCAAGGCCGTCCCCCCTTCAGGCTGCTGCTGCCCAACACTGGGGAGTTGCTGCAAGACGCCCTGCCACGCTGCTTTGTTGTCGTGCATCTATGCTGAGGTTGCACTATATCATGTTGTCGAGGAACAATGGTTACAAACAGACACCAGGACACAAGTCGCTTCCTACTACACCACTGTTAGTTAGCACAGTCAAGCACAGTTCAAGTCGCAGGTCTTTTTTATTTTCTTAATATCATCAGTATAATGATGACGACACATAAGGGAAGATTCATTCTCACCTTCGGTCTTCTTTGTTTTCTTATCACCATCATCATAATGAAGACGACATATAAAGGAAGCTTCACTCTCTCACCTTTTGATCTTCTATGCGAGTCTCTCTCACTGTAAATTGTCGATAGCATTTCGTCTACTACTGACATTCCTTACACAAAAAAGCACAATGAACAGAATAAAATTTTCACACCGCGTCTTTCATAATGCTTCTTAACTTGACTTGACTAAAGGAATATGTCTTTATACTATTGTGTAGCAAGATAAAAATTATAAACTGTTGCATATAAATCTTTTTCCATCAACAGAGATCAACAACGCTTTGTGCTTGTATTGGCAAAGCTCATACACGCCATTCTGACTTAATATCCATAAGTGTACAGGAGTCACACGGGAGCAAGTTTAGCTCGCATCTTTTTTTTATTTTAATTCGTGGGTCAGCCGACTTCATTACATTACTTTTCATCACCAAAATTTCACAACACTGTCAGGTACAAAGTTGTATTCTCTTATCTGTGTACTAGAGTTCCGGGGCACTACGCTTGCTATTCTTGTGCACTGTTGAAATATGCCTGCTCCCATGCTATTGTTTCGTAGAATACATATACAGTGGCGAAACAAAACCCTGGAATTCATGTCCGAACACTGATGGCAGGAATGCTGCAAATTTATTCTGCAAATTGTTATTACCATACTTGAAAACATCAACAAAGTCATATCTTTTATGTTCCCATGAATCAAAAAATATTTTCTCTGGCCCATTCGTATCGAGCGTAAACTAAATTAGACCCATTTTTCCTGGACCGGTACCCAAAAATGCAACAAAAAAACTCTATATCAGATAATTCTAGGCTATGCATTGTTATTTTTTCCTCCCCACAAAAATGAACTGCCACCGAAAACTTTAATTAAAAACTCTATATTGGATAATTCAAGTCTATCCTCTCCCTCTCTTCCACCCTCTGATTCAATTATGCCAGATATCCGAGTCCTTCACAATGACGTTTCCTCTCCCTCTCTGGCCTCGATCCCCAGAAGACTTGCGATCCTGATGGAGTCTTGTGAACTATATCTCTCCCCTTGTACCTTCATCTCAAGCTTTCCTTCCTTCCAATCTACTAGCATATCAGGTTAAGGAGGAATGAATTATAGTGCGGTGGGGATAGAAAGCGCAACACCATGAAATGATTTGTCCCTTTGGAGAGAGGGACAAAAATGAGATGACGAGGAGAATGTGGTGCAAAAACACACTAGGGAGGACGCCGCTAATACAATGGAAATGAGATGAAAAGATCGATTCATATGCATGCGGATAAGGTAAAAATTTATACTAGTTCTTGTTTTTCTCCACAAACATGTCTTAACACTTTCGGAAAGAGAAATGCCACTTAAAGAATGTGTCAAACAACCGTTGTAGCCATAAGAACATAAAAAGATGAGGGAAGCTACTTGAGGCCGTTAGACCTACTCGTGGCAGTCCCTGTGTGAGCTCCGCTGCCTAATTCCACTTACCATCCTCATCCATAAACTTGTCTAATCTTCTTTGAAAACATCCCATTTTCTCACCACTAACAATATGATTACTCAGTCCGTTCCACTCATCAACTACCCTAATGGAGAACCAGTTCCTTCCTATTTTCCTCTTAGACTTAAATTTCCTCATGATGTAATTTATGCAAAATTACAATTATGAACAACCATGACGGGAAAAGGTTTATAATTCAACTGTATTATCTTTATAGCCGGTGTAATTGGATATGCTTTCCTGGCAATAGTATATCTTTCTCTGACACTTTACTATGATTCCAGTTACGGGCACTACCTGTCTTGCCCGAATGACACTTACGAAGCCACAACAAGGCGTTCTGAGCATCTCTATCGTGCTAAAGGAAAAGAAAATCTCATTAAAAACATGACGCTTATCATAAAAGAAGTGTGGATGTAGGACTACAACGCCTTTGGAACTGGCAGTCACTGATGTAACGAAAAGTATCAATGCATGGAAGACAAAAGGCAACAAAAATTATCCAAGAATATTAGAGTGTGCCTTTGTCGTACAGCTGACTAGTTATTGGTTCTAATGATGAAATGGCCATTGTTTATTGAAGAAACTGACATTCTCTACCTACAAAGTTAGACGACGTCTAAATTCCTTATGTTATGACTTATGAGATAGCAAAAGTTCTATCATAACTTTTCAAATCACCTGCCTTACGTGGATTTAGTCAAATAATAGAAATTCATAATATGCCGATGATGAAATTACACCAGGTTTGCTGTGTTGACACATTTCTCCTTTACAGTATGTGAGTTAAAACACTTAACACTGATCCATTGACAGGTGTCACGGGAGCAAGGGAATATGTTAGCTAGACACTGTGGGGGCCAGGATCAAGCCATGCAGCGATTCATACCAAAAGAAAACAAGTAGATATACAAAATCAATAAATGATAACAGAAAGGGAGAGAGAGAGAGAGAGAGAGAGAGAGAGAGAGAGAGAGAGAGAGAGAGAGAGAGAGAGAGAGAGAGAGAGAGAGAGAGAGAGAGAGAGAGAGAGAGAGAGAGAGAGAGAGAGAGAATTACTGGTAACATCAAAGATATCAATAGTGAACAGAATGAGTCTCTGCAAAAGCTTCACTCAGTAAACACGACAGGGAACTACCATTTAAAAAAGAAAAAAAAATTAAATTGGAAAAAATAAGGTAAACAAACGACCAGTTAATACTCCCGAAACATAATAGGATTGCACCAGAAATCCCCAACGACGTTAAGAACCATGAACATTAAAACATACTTTTCATATCAACAGTTGCCGCTTTGTAATTGCTGGCGAGGAGCAGTGCATCCCTTTACACTCCAAAATACCAAACGATTACAAGGCTGCAGTGCTGGCTGAGGTCAAGGGTGCTCTACTCACTGGAGACAGACCCGGAGCCTGGGGAGTTGTCTGGGGGGAAGTTCCAGAGTGCGATCAACACAGTAATGATCCTGCACCTGATTACCGTAAAACCTCAGACTACTGGTAATAAGTTGGAAAGGTAAGGTCACCAGGTAAGTAAGCCCGTACATGCCATTTTTCTTTATACAATGTCGGTTTTTTTTTTTACAGGAATTTGTGGGCTAAAGTAGACCTTCTAATAAAGACTTCCTATCCGTTACCACGAGTGAAAGCCCTACTTAACCTCGGACCGTGGCCAGGATTCGAACCCCAAAGCGTGAGTGGATGCACTGAACCACGGCGGTTGGCTTTCTATGTTCTATGTACTCTTAGAAGAGATGTGAAATAAGATCATATAAATCGATCAACTATTGCAGTAAAATGATGACTCCAAAATGTGAATTATTGACGTGATACTATCGTTGAACAGAATTGAACACCTTTTAACTTATTGATGGGAAGTCAAGCCTGAGAGAGAGAGAGAAAAAAAAAAAGATAATCCAGAAAAAAATAGGATATTCTTAAACTTGACCTCATTTGTCCAGTTCATTCTTTTTATATCTTTTCTATTCTAATTTGCAAAATTCTATGGAGAGAAAAACGGGAGGGAAAAGTGAGAGGACAAAAGGATGACCGCAATATTTCCCAGTGGGTTTCATGCAACTACAATGGAAAACACCCCACCGCTGGATTTGAACGTTCTCTTACCCCTCCCTGTCACATCATTTACTTACTACCCGCCAGAACAATAGTGGCGGCTGTTTTTCCCCCCCTCTCTTTTCACTTTATCTAAAGTGAAAAGAGAGGATGATGATAAAAGTTGGCTAGAGACGCGACATCCTTTAAGATGCATATTATTCATGGTCTTTTGAGCTTCCTCTTTGCGATTCCAAGAGAAGATTTTGTTGTGATGACCCAACAAAGCAAGTAAGGAGAGAGAGAGAGAGAGAGAGAGAGAGAGAGAGAGAGAGAGAGAGAGAGAGAGAGAGAGAGAGAGAGAGAGAGAGAGAGAGAGAGAGAGACTGTGTTAAACTACATTTGATTCTCGGATTTTCTTGTTGTCTTTTTGTGTCATTTATTGATCTCCTTTTTACTATTATTGTATCCGTCGGTGTGTTTTAAAACCCTCTGTGACATTAACCGGTATTAAAGAAAAGAACGCTCCATACTCCCTGCAGGCAAAAAGGAAGCGCCTTTCAACACATGTGCCTAAAACAAAAAAAATCAAATAAAAAAACTAGCAACAGGGATAGAAAATATACCACGACAAAAAGGAAATATTACATCTCAAATCCCCTTCAGTATATTAAACTTCGGCGAGTACACTTCTTTCTTAAACTCTTGGCCTTTATAACCTTCAGGGAGTAGAAGAGCTAAGACTTCTGAAATATGATAACAATAACAAGAAAACCTTGAAAACAGTAATAAGGCTGATTCCTTAAAATTACCCTGGAAAGTGCATACAAGCCGCAAGAGAGAGAGAGAGAGAGAGAGAGAGAGAGAGAGAGAGAGAGAGAGAGAGAGAGAGAGAGAGAGAGAGAGAGAGAGAGAGAGAGAGAATTACATAGAAGTACACAGAAATTTGGACCACACAAACTCTAGGGCGGTCTGTCCTTAATCTAAAGAAGTTTTCAAAAGCAAGCGAGATACGAGTGAAGCAGTCTGAACCAAAGTGGTTATGAGCAATCGTAATCAAACAGTCTGCAGTGCGCTAGGAGATATCCTCTTTATCGGATATATTGGTTGAGGAGATGCTGGTCGAGTTTGTTCTTAAATGAGTTAATTGGGTCGCATTGCACCACCACCGAGGGTGGAAGCTTATTCCACTCCCTTACTACGTCATTAGTAAAGAAGAATTTAGTGCAGTCTATGTTGGACTTGTTTACATCTTAGTTCCTTGTTCGTGCTGAGTTATAAATCGAGAACAACTTGTTTGCGTCCACATTTGTAAATCCTTTAAGTATCTTGTAACACTCAATGAGTTTTCCACGGAGCCGTCGCTTCTCGAGAGAGAACAGGTTTAGACTTGCCTGTCTCTCCTCGTATGATTTATTACGCAAGGATGTTATCATCTTCGTAGCCCTTCTCTGTACAGCTTCCAGCTTTGCTATATCCTTTGCATGGTGAGGCGAGCAAAATTGCACAGCATATTCCAGATTGGGTCTGACTAAGCTGATATATAGTGGTAGAATTACGTCTTTATTTTTAAAAGAGAAATTCCTGTTTATAAAACAGCATTCGATTAACTTTTCCTGCGGCATCCTTGCATTGTTGGGAGAATTTGAGGCTACACGCAATCGATACGCCAAAATCTTAAATGTTTTGTACGCTTTCAAGTTTAACGCCATTCATCTCGTAATTAAATTTTTATTTTCTTGTACCTATTTGTAAAATGTGGCATTTGTTGACCTTAAAAGGCATTTCCCATCTTTGGGACCACTCCGAAATCTTATTTAGGTCCTCTTGAAGGCTAATCCTGTCATGGTCAGTGATTATCGAGTTCCCGATTTTCGTGTCATAGGCAAATTTTGAAATAAAGTTATTTAGCCCGACGTCGATGTCATTTATATGAATTATGAACATAACTGGTCCTAAAACAGAGCCCTGTGGGACTCCACTGGTGACTGGTGCCCAATCAGAGGCCGTGCCATTGATAACTACCCTTTTCTATTGCTTAGCCAGTTTTCGATCCATTTGAGAATATTACCATCGATCCCGAGTTGTTTGACCTTGAACATTAATATATTATGCGGAACTTTATCGAACGCTTTCTGAAAATCAAGGTATACAATGTTTAATGATCTGGTGATGTCGTGGGCAGAAAAGAGGTAATTATAGAACGTCAACAAATTAGACAAACAGGATCTTTTGTCCTGATGCCATGCTGAGAGTCTCTCATCAAGGAACGACGTTCAAGGTTATTAGTAATCTTGTCTCTAATTATGCTTTGAAGCATTTTGCCCACTACAGATGTCAAGATAATAAGCCTGTAGTTCCCGGGTGTATTTCTATCGCCTTTTTAAAAAATCGGGGTAACATTAGCGGATTTTCAGTCGGTGGGGACTGTTCCTTGACGTAGGAATAAATCAAATACGGTTTTGATGGTGTCAACAATTTCGCTTTTAGTTTCGTTCAGGACTTTGGGATATATATACTATCGGGGCCTGGAATTTTATTCGTCTTCATATAATTGATTGTTCTCAGGATTTCTTTGGAAGTTATTTCCAAGTTATGTAATGTTTGTTCGGGAGCAATATTGGGTGCATTGCCGCACTCATTATTGCCATCATTAGCGGTGATGTGACCAGCGTCTGCGATGGGATTAATTACTGAACTAAAGTAGCCATTCAGCAAGCTCACCACTTTTTGGTCGTCTGTTACAAGGGTGTCTACGCTATCTTTTAATGGCCCTATCCCACTTCTGATGTGTTTCTTGTTGTTTATGTATCTGAAAAACTTCTTCGAATTGGTTCTGCTATCGGCTGCAATGTCTTCTTCGTAACGTCGTTTAGCTTGCTTTATTAGCATTTTGACTCGTCGTCTAGTCTCATTATATAATCTGATGTTTTCGGTTGATCGCAACGATTTTACGCGCTTATATGGGTTCTTTCTTGGTTTCAACGCTCTTTTGGCTTCGGTGTTAAATCATTCATGGTTCTTATTATTGCTGGGTCTTTTCACGCAATTAGGAATAAAATTACGCTGCTGTGTCAGTAGTTGATTTTTGAAATAAGACCACGCATCTTCAACATAGGTTATGGCTGGCGGTGACAAGTGCGATAATGCGCTTCTGAGACGTTCAAAGTTTCCTCTCCTGAAGTTTGGCACGAACGTAGTATTTTCAACTATATTAGTCGTATTAATCTCAGCGCGAACAACTTTACGGCCACAAGAACCAAGATGCTCACCGACTGTGATGTTGTTGATTAGATGTTCCTGACTGGTTATTACGAGATCGAGTATGTTATTTTCTCGTGTTGGCTCTGCCACTAGTTGGTTGAGGAAGTTATCATCTATAAATTCACGAATTCTGTGTGATTCAGTTTCGACACCAGTGAGCGTTTGCCACTCAATATGGGGAAGATCGAAGTCTCCCACGATTACTGATTCTCCGTTGCGAAATGACTGCTGCAATATTTGGTACATTTCAATGTCAAGCTCTTGAGTGACAGATACATTAACAGCAAATTCGTCCCCCGTAACTTTAAGGCACACATGCTCTATGTTTGAGTCATTTGGCGATATTTCTACCGGATTGAGCCATGTTGCTATGTACAGAGCGACACCGCCTCCTCGCCTCTTAATGCGATCTTTATTGAAGAATCTGTATCCGTCTATACTGTATTCAGAGATTAGATTGTTGTTAACCGTATCTATAAATGTTTTAGTTACCGCAATGACATCGACATTTTCGGTCAGGACTAGACATTTCAACTCGTTTATTTTATTACGCAGGGTACGTGTATTAAAGTATTTTGATTCGTTTCTTAGGTCTAGTAATTGTTTTGACGGGAGCGTTGTTAGGTATGAGACTGTGCTGGCGTGACTCATCGGATGACGCATGTGAGGCTGTTTGATTGTTATTTATTCGGCAGTTATGGTGGCCTCTGAACCGACACCATTTTTTGACCAGAAACTTCAGACTGCTTCGTTGACCAGTCTACCAAATCTAACAGACCCAGCAGCCGACAGGTGTAGACCATCACTGTGGAACATGCCCGTTCGGTTGTAAAAGTCATTCCACATGTTCACAAATTCAACACCATTATCCTTGTAGAGATTTCGTAGGCGGTAATTCAGGTTGAAGGCCTTACTGTAGAACAAGTCCTCTACCGCAATTTTAGGAAGCACGCCTGAGATGATTATATTGTTGGACTTTGTTTTGTACTGTTGGATAAGCTTGCGATACTTATCCAACAGCTTCTCTGATCGGGTTTTGAGTATGTCAAATTTTGTGCCAGCATGAATCACAAATAGTGACTCGTTGGTGGCATCCTCGGAAACTTTGTCCATAATGTCGGTGACGTCATCAATACCCACTCCTGGCATACAGAGCAGGCGCCTCCTGTGCATAATTCGGTCAGCTGTTAGCGGATCATAGAATCACCAACCAGGAACGTGATAGCGTGTTCGTCTTCCTCCTCCAATATTTTGAATCTATTTGAGCACATCGTGGGCTGTATTATGGGACGCACAGTCTTTCCTCCCCTCCTTACTGGTGTAAATCCTTCATCTCCATGTCGGGGGGCAACATTACTGACTGGTGACTGAGTTGTGGGGGGAGGAGGCACAGTATTAGCAGTGGTGGCACCGTTGTCATGACACTCATTATTTTGAAGGCGTTCCTTCAGTGTGTCAACCGTTTGCGTCAGCTCGATGATCTTTCTTCCGCCTAGTGTGAGCTTTTCATCTTGTTCCCTAAAGGCGGTGTCACACCAGTACTTTTTTCCGTCATTTTTTTCCGTCGTTTTTCTGAAAATCGACGATAACCTGGCTGCGGCCTGTCACACACAAACGGTGCTTCGTCTGATACTTTCCGTCGGCACAGACCGCTCTTTTCAGGCCTTTTTTTGAATAACAATCGTCCATGTGGTCCCAAAGGCACCTATGGCTTCTTATGGTCTCCATAAGGAAGTCTTCTGAAAGGCGTGTCCACCTTGGATGTTGATTCCCTGCCATAACAAAGCGCTGGTGCACTTCCAGAGCGTTGAAGACGCGGAAAGTCTTGGTGTTGGTCCAGGATATGTAAACAAAGGCGGAAATTTGTCGACGGAAACGATCCCGATCGTCTGACAAATTCATGCGATAAGTTCATGCGGAACTATGAAAAGTCGACGGAAATAGCATTAATCGACGGAAAAAGTGCTAGTGTGACACCACCTGAAGTCTGTCTTCCACCTGTTTCCGCATGACACATAGTCTACATATTTGCGAGCTATTAGAAAAGAAGGACGGCGAGAAATTACCAGTGCACTAAGAACAGGTCTTTATCGCCATCTTAAAAGGATACTACGGAACATTTATAGGTGCAGAATGTAAGGGTCGGCTGAGTGCGCGTTTTAGGCGTTCGGGCGGGCTTGCAGCGAATGAGCGGGTGGGCGTGTGGGTGGTGGAGGGGCGCGCTGGCGATGGGTGGCAGGTGAACGGGTAAGCGTATGGGCGGTTGGTGGGCGCGTGGGCGATTGGCGGGTGGGGAACGCGTGGGGCGTATTGGCGGTGGGTGGGCGCGTGGGCGATGGGCGGCGGGTGAACGCGTGGGCGTATGGGCACGGGGTGGGCGCGTGGGCGATGGGCGGGGGTTGAACGCGCAGGCGGAGGGGACAGGGGACAGGGGCGGTAGGGGGTTGAGTGTAGGTAGGTAAGAGTGAAGGATGGAGGAGGGGGAAGAGTGAGGGGGAAGGGCGGGAAAAGAGAGAGAGAGAGAGAGAGAGAGAGAGAGAGAGAGAGAGAGAGGAGAGAGAGAGAGAGAGAGAGAATCCTATATTGACCCGTGAGAGCGCAGGACCATGCATTCTGAAATATAATAACAGTAACAATAATCTGCAAACTTGCTACATAACTTGGCTCACTCGAGGTAGCAGAGGCGGGGGGAGGGGGGGGAAAGGGGAGGAGGCCACACTCATGACCTGGGACGCCTCAGTGGCGGTGGGATAACTTAGGAGAAACTTGCATATACGAGGAACATCTCTCATGCATGCTTCATCACTGAGTTGTAATGATAAAATCTAATCTCTCTCTCTCTCTCTCTCTCTCTCTCTCTCTCTCTCTCTCTCTCTCTCTCTCTCTCTAAACATGACTCAACTCCTATCACACACAGAGTTATTTGACGTTCACATCAGTGGAGTTTCTCTCGCCTGAATGCCAATGATATAAGGACACGCGTCTAGAAGATTATCTTTCTGTGAATAGCAACCAAGGACAAGGAAGTAGGAGTAGGAGGAGGAGGAAAGAGAGGAGGAGAATCACGAAGAACGAGAAAAATATTAAAAACATAAAGGTTAGGATGTATATAGTGAATGCAGGAGTGAACACTATCGCGTCAGGAAGAGATAACATTTTTCACTTACCGAAGATGAAAAAAAGCTAAACTCCTGAAGGCGATGTGTAAGATGAGGTTGGAATGAGTTTTCGACGCGTCTTCCTGCTCCTGAGTTGATGGGCATGGAGCCTCTCGTGGTCACGCTTGAATAGTGATTGGTGTAGGGCAAGGAAGAGGGGAGAGGGGAAACGCGGTAGATAGACTAACAGAATGGGAAAGGGAAGGATACTCAGACACAGGGAAGAACTGAGGGCGAGGAAAGGAGATGGTGTGTGAAGAATAGGAGAACGGTGAGATGGGAAGCAAACGGAGGAGGAGGAGGAGGTGAGAAGGAAGGGATAGATGGAGGAAAGAGGTAATGGATTGAGTGCAAAAGTGTAATGAGTGTGAAGGGAGAGGAGACGACCAGGCATAAGGAAAGATGAATAATGAAGAGGATGAGTCGTAAATTAGGTATGATATAAAAATATTCCAAAGACAAAAGAATGAAAAGGAGGAGGAGGAGGAGGAGGAGGAGGAGGAGGAGGAGGAGGAGGAGGAGGAGAGTTTCTTCGATAAATTATAATATGCTCCACGGTTTACTATTAATTTCTGAGGACAAAAAAGGGGATGGGAACGAAAACGAGGGAAGTAGGGGGGGAGGGGGAAACCTGTACGTCATGTAAGGCACGGGAGATATGTAAAGAAGGATGAACCGAGGGACAAGAGTGATGCTTATGGGGAAAATGTAAGCATGATGGAGGATGATAAGTAATGTGATAGATGGTTGACTGATGGAGGGGGTGAGAGAAGGGGAGGAGGAGAGAGGAGAGGTGGAGGGAGTAAGGGATGGTGGAAAGAGGGAGAAGGCTCAAGGCGTACACCAAGAGACACACACCACTGACAGATCATTCACCACAGAGACATATGGAGTCTGTGCTGTTCTACGGAAGCTCTTCGGCTCTTATCAAAATCTGTTACTTGTAAAGAGAGTATCTCCATGTCACAAGCTTTCTACATTCTTTACAACATTTCCTTGCTGTCTCCATTCATTGTGCAAATCGCTAAGCTACATTTGCAAGCCATCGCTCAAGAAGACAAAAGTTGAAGAATACCAGTTAATCTTAATTTCTTCAGGAAAAGAAACACAGCCAATGCAAACATTTAGACGCGAGTTTCTCAGCTCTTGACTCCTCTTCTCTTTCTTCGAGTCTGTGGTTACTAAAGATCTTTAAACCACAAAGCTCAACGTAACTTCCAGGTTTCAGCAGGTTATCTTTCCTTTTTATCTAAAACATGCGTTTATGGTGCAGCGTTAAAAGAATAAACCGGACCATGTGCCGCCGACCTTCAATCTTTCACACTACAACTTTTAGTTTGAACAGCCAACATGACACGTTTAAAAGAGACTCAATTTGCATAACATGATGAAATATATATATTTTTTCGATATGTATGGAAGCATTCAATAGTTAGCAATGCAAGAAGACTGATGCATTGAAAGTTTAATAAACAAAGCTAGTTTCGTTGAACTCTTATTGTTTTATTGGAACCCGATAACTTTATGAATGTTCATAATGTATACTATAGATCAAGTGGTTAACTGAAATCTATTGTTTACTGTAACAGTAATGGAGCTTCAATGCTAATGCACTTAATCTGACTCCAATCCTATCTGATTATAAGACGTTAATCGGATATTGTGTGCTACAGTTGGTGTGATCGGACTTGTGGCTTTAACACTTCAATGAAAAGACTGACAGAAGAATTTGTCACGAAAAACATATATCCATTAACTGGCAATATTCACCTACATTTTGCTGGTGTTGTTTTCGTGATGCTAAAAAAATAAATACCCTTTGATCCTTCACAGACTTGAGAGCAGCACCGTAACTCACAAGTCGAGTTAGATCCAAAGTCCTCCTTGAACTTCTGCACGACCGTCACTTGCGAATAACGAGTCACAAGGTCCTGAAATTGCCACCCGCCAGCTGCCCGGAACGCAAGATGTGATAAAGTGTGAGTGGCAGTGCTGAAATTCATACAAGGCCCAGAACTAACCTGAAATATGAGGGTGACTAACTTGACGGAATACACCTTTATACTTTTTATCTTTCTTTCTCGTTGCTGGTTTCCTGTTTGGTGTTTCTGCGGGACATGTTTTTGCACGTGAAATAAAATTACATATGAATGTTGTGTTTTTTTTAGTCATATGTCCGCGTGTGTATGTAAGGATACAAATGACATTCTCCATGCTATTATTTTTTCTTAGCTATACACACTATCATCACCATCATCACCTTGAACCTCGAGCACAGTATACGTTGAATCATCGAAATAAAAGACTCGGAAAAAAGGAGAAGAAGAAAAAAAAAAAAGGTTATCCCATTCTCGTCCCTCCTGGCGGTGATAAGTTCCATCCATAAACACGACCAGAAAGCCTCTCAGCGCGGGAACTCTCGTAATTTATCTTACATTTTGTCATCGAAAAACGGGTTCCTCGAGCGAGCACCTCTGCTAACTCACCGTGAAAATACGGACTGCTAACATTGCCTAAGCCGGGGACTGCCAACTCCAAACTAACTATTTTCAGGATATCGTTTTCAAGACAAAGACAGGAATTCCAAACTGATGGCTGGCTGGCTGGATGGGTGGTTGACTGGCTGGCTATCTACCTTGGCGACTGGTTGATATAATGGTTGTATGGCTATTTTGATAATACTAAGGCTGGCTGGATGGTTGGTTCTCAGGCTGGTTCGTCCGCTGGTTGGTTGGATCACTGGCTGAATGGCTGGCTGAATGGCTGGCTGGCTGGCTGTCTTCCTGGACTGCTGGTTGACTCAATGTTTGTATGGCTGGTTGGCTAATATGGCAGGGTGGTTGGCTGGCTGGCTGGCTGGCTGGCTGGCTGGCTGGGTGGGTGAGTAGGTGGGTGGCTGGTTAGACGGCTGGCTGGCTGGCTGGCTGGCTGGGTAGGTGGTAGTGCGGCGAACATTTCCATTGCCTTGTTTGAGAAGTGAATGATCTGTCAAAGCCTGGAACACCTGCCGGCTCCCGCACGCCATCCAATAAGCGAGTCCCCGAACCAGTGTGAGTCTCTCTGATAACCCTCTCTTTCCCTCCTCAAAGTTCAGTCAACAGGCTCAGGGTAAAAATAACAGGACGCAAAATCCGAAGCAAGGGACGTAGAAGTAGAATATCTAGATTTAGACAGATAGACAGACAAACTGACAGATTGACACCCCCCCTCCCTCTCCCACACACACACACACACACACACACACACACACACACACAGAGAGAGAGAGAGAGAGAGAGAGAGAGAGAGAGAGAGAGAGAGAGAGGGAGAGGGAGAGAAGAGAGAGAGAGAGAGAGAGAGAGAGAGAGAGAGAGAGAGAGAGAGAGAGAGAGAGAGAGAGAGAGAGAGAGAGAGAGACTTTGAAAACAAACAAAAAGAGGAAAAGACAGATAGATGAAAGGACAAATAGACAGACAAACAAACTGACAGAAAAGACAAAGAGAGTTGCATCCATCTTAAGTAACACGAAAAGAACTACTTCAATGCAAGCAGTACCAAGAACAACACCACCCTCACCACCATCACCACCACCACCGACACCACCATCACCACCACCACCTCCACCACCACCACTACCACCTAGACGCACCCAAAAGCAGGCTGACATACTTCGCTAAAGACCATTTCCCAACACAAGACTAAAATAAACACATCTTTTCTGCAGTTCCTAGCCACACGTTGCATAATATCGAGTACACTTGGTCCAGTTGAGTGGAATATGAAGTAGCTGAGGGGAAAGATAACTTCTAACATTGTCTCGGTTTCGTCTTTTTTCTTGTTTTTCTCATTGTTATTTGTCAATTCACTAGTATTATGTTTCTAAATACGCATGGACAAAATTAATAAAATAACAGGAGTACTTTTTACACCTGTTTAGTTTTGAAACAGGTGGGGGAATGATAACTTTTAACTTTATTATTTTTCTCTCTTCTCATTGTTATTGCCATTAGTATCATGTTCCTGAACGTACTTTTGGTTATTACCGTTTATTTATTAATTTATTTTTTTATTTTCTTTCTTCCTCTCGTACGCTGGCAGTTTTACTCATGGGCAGAATGAATAAAAATGGCAGGGGTACTTTTCATACTTTTTGAAGTGTGAAGCGAAATAAAAGATTAGATTTGTGCCCAGATGCAAATCAATCACGTGAGAAGCGGGGATTTACTAAGGCAGTGACGCTTATTGATGAGGGAATCTCTGGAGCAAAACAGATACGCTACGTCATGGAAAGGATTTGATATGGGAAGGGTACAATTTCCAGGAGACAGATAGTTATGATATTTTTTCTGTGCACTGTCTTTTGCACTGAGAGGGAAAGATGATTTATAGGTGTTTCTGCCTCAGGAATTAGAAGAGGAGTGTGCAGCATGCTTCTCATTGTCAAAGACAATCACCTCCATACTACGCTGGACGCAGACAAATGTGTCTTATTGACAGGGTGAGGTCACCCATTCACCAGACACATTCATAATGAAGTGCAGATATGTAAAAAAGAAAAAAAAAGAAAAAGAAAAAAGTTATGAGGGTGGTGTTTACAAAAAAAAAAAAAAAAAAAAAAAAAAAATCACTGAAAAGCTTAACATTATATATGTATTCTATTTTCTGCTTTTTAATCAGCCATACTCTTAGACGAGACTTTTAATAACAATTTCAACTTAGATTTTTTGTATTAACACGGACCTTAGACAAAAGAAAGTTGAATAACTTCAATGTTATTTATTTTTTTTATCTGCCTATTTAAGTATGTTCCTTGATTAAAAAATCAAACACGAATGAATAACTGAATAAATCTAAAGATGACATAGAAAATCAAAGACATTTCAAATTGAGTGCGCTGAATAAATCTAAAGATGACATAGAATATCAAAGACATTTCAAATTGAATGCGCTGGTAAGTGATATTATGACGCAATGGAATTTCTTTTCCCTATCATCAAGAAATACGCCAACCTGCTCAAACTATACTATACAATATAGCTAGATAATAGATATGCCGCCTGAACGCAGGAATATCAAAATAAAATAATTTTCCGAGCTATCTCTTCCCTTCCCTTCACTTCCCTAGATTACACTGAATAGCAGATTTTGCCAACGAATAGAATACAACATGAACAAAAAGCCTCATATATCGCGAGTGGCTAAATTTGTGGGGACGTTCGTGGCCAGGATTTTCATCACCGGTGACGGCTCGTCTATCGTTCCTGTTATTCCCGTGTGTGCGTGCGTGTGTGTGTGTGTGTGTGTGTGTGTGTGTGTGTGTGTGTGTGTGTGTACGCGCGCGCGTGCGTGCATGCGTACGTGAGTGTGTGTGTGTGTGTGTGTGTGTGTGTGTGTGTGTGTGTGTGTGTGTGTGTGTGAATTTTCATATGATTTAACCACACTCTCCTTGATAACTGATCCACCTCGATATACATTCAGAGTGAACATGTATATGACATCAAACATGAAACACTACACAGGCGCTGCCCGACACCCTCATATTAATGGCTGCAAGTCTTTTTGTATTTATTGCTATGTAAAAAATAGAATAACCTTAATTTTTTTAGAACACTGGAAAGAAAAAAAAGTCACGTAAATTAAATAAGATGAAAAAAGTGGGATGAAGTTGAAAAAAAAACTTGTCTTCCTGAAAAACAGAAGCTGGACCCTAAAAAACAACAACAACAACAACAACAACTGAAGTTTCACAGACAGATACGAATATAATATAAGCTAAAAGAGAAAACGTATGATAATATCATTTCTATTTTCACACAAAGAATTTTCATACGGTGAATGAATCGAGGTGGTGAGGATTAGAGTGAGTTAGTGGCCGCCACCAGCCATGAGAAACGAGGTGGTGTGAGTGAGTGTCTGTGCCTGCAAACACATCATTCCCTGGTGCTCCTCCTCTCCTGGGCAAGTGATGAGAGAAATGATGATTCCATTAGGTGCCGCAACAGCTTAGGTCATATGGCACCGCTAAGATTAACAGGGGAACGCTGTATCTCCTACCGGGCAATTAGGTTTGGCAATGATTCGAATCCGGGCCACTTGCACCGGAGGCCCAAGCCTTAACCAACTATGCCATTCAAGAGCCTGCCCCTATCCACCTTCTCTTCAAAGAATAATAAATGTGTACAGCGGTGACTTGTACAAATTATATGCCTAGATAATTGAGAATATGACATACAGAAAAAATGAAGCCACGGTGAAATTTCTGGTTTTTTTTGTGTGTGATTTGGTAGATTCATGAATATTTTGTGATTTGATATATACTTTAACTAATATCCATAAAGTGAAAAAAAAAAACTTCTCCAGCCTGACTAGTAATAAAGAACTATGTAAATCAACTTCTTTACTATTAAAAGTAATGAAACGCAAGAATCATCTCTCTCTATAACTTACTCATGAAATAATAGAGGTCAGTTTCTACATCGTAAGGTATAGAGAAGCAACCATTCATTTCAAGATTCATTGCAAGATTCATCTCTCAGTATAACTTACTTATAAAATAATAGAGATGTCAGTTTCTACATTGTAAGGAATAGAGGGGCAACATAGTCAAGAAACACAGGAACACACGTCATCTACACTCATTACTCTCACTGAACC
>CM035204.1:3743718-3754037 GCA_020233015.1 Callinectes sapidus
GTGTGTGTGTGTGTGTGTGTGTGTGTATTATCACAACCTTCACCTCTTCCTCCACGTAACGAGAGAAGCACCAAGAACTGCCTCCAACCACGAGTGAACCAAACCTCACCAAGCCTGCTTCACCATCTCGACACTTATTCCAAGCGAAGCAGCCCCAGGCATTTCCGAGTTGACTTGTTTACCTCGCCTGGCTCTCACAGTCAGTCAACCTAACATAGCTGAAGTGTTCCTACCACCTCCCGAGGAAGCTTGGATAGTAGTGGTGTCCACCTTCCACCTGTAATGTGAGTACCGAGCAGCACCCACCCCAGTGACTCATCGTCAGTGACTCTTTCTTTTGTTAACTTTGTACTTGGCGGTGAAACTCATTCTTATTTACCTTATTTACTTGTGTTGGCTTGTATATTTGTTGTGTTAACGGGTCATTTATTATTGTCTTACCTTATATTTGTGTACCTTTAATAACAATTAAACTTTTCGTGAATAAGTTAGTGTGATGTCACTTATTATTAATCACCCGCAATGATCGGGTATTAAGGCAGGATCAGCCATCTCTTGCCACAGGAGATGGAAAATTCTTTTGTACTACTTATATGTTTTGGGTAATATTAAGTAAACTAGTGTCTAAAGTACTTCTCCTTTTTCATCCCCTATTGTTGTTTGAGTATTCAGTTTTCTTTAACAAATTATCCTAGACATTCTACTGTTCTGCTCGTAACATATATATATATATATATATATATATATAACTCTATATATATATAATATATATATATATTATATCTATATATCTATCTATATATATATATATTATATATATATATATATATATATATATATATATATATATACCTTTTTGTAAGGTCAACATCCGCTACGTAGTGTTGCAAGGTGTTATTTCAACGTTTCGCCCAAAACACTCTTGGCATCTTCAGGGTCTGCAATTAAAAATATGTATGATATATATAACAGTTACCTAGTTAGATAACAACATTTTCAATTGGTATGAAATATCTTTTATTACTTCATGCACCATTATTCAGACTCGTAATTATGTGTTGAACAATTACAGCTCCGGACTGCTCGCGGCTGTTTACCTTTACTCTTCAATAATACTTAAAATGGCAATAATAACTATAATGATGGTAGTACAAGCAAGAACGACAATTCCCACAGAATTTAAAAAATGTAATTATTGACCTACTTCACATCATTTGACAATACTGTAAGACGTTAAAACTAAGGTAAACCTAAACCCTACCCTACAATCTTATATCTTAAAATTTTCTTTATATGTACGTATATATAGCCTGCTAATGATGCTGTCTCAAAAACGAGTTCAGTAGAATCGTAATTGGGAAAATTAAAGTTATGATGTGTCTTAAAACTTCTAACTTTGAGTCTGTGGTAACTTATTTATTTTCAGTATGACAAAAGGCAGAGCACGATATATGTTGTCCATGTTCAAGCGCCGTGCTCTTCCTCAGTGCAAAGATCTGCCTCCCCTGACCTGGAATCAATTTTGAGCTAGAGTCGAAGGAAAACAAGAGAGTGTTGCGGAGCGGGAATATGGGATGGAATCATGCAATCAGTTCAACAGGGGACTGACAATGAACACAGCGACAGATGATATAAGAAGATGCAACACTGCGCTTAACTGCGAGAAACAGAAGACGGTCAAATGAAAGGAGGGGGAAGAGAGGAAACTATACATCACTTTAATTACATTTGCATGCATCTATGATATACATGCATATGTTTCCTTTACAACTTTTGGAATAGAGAAGATATGTAAGCAGTGAACCCTCGGCTGTTATGCGCCAAAGGACAAATTACAGTTGTCTATGGATTATTTATAACAGGAAAATTTCTGTTTCCCCTCACCATGTAAACTATCCAATAAGTTTCCTATAGTAAGCGCAGCAGTGTATACAAAGCAGATTCCGCTGTTAAGTACACTGCGTTGGAAATAATTGGTGCCATTCATCAGGGGAGCTTGCCAGACAGTGGAGGCACCGCGCGAATCAAGAACCGCTTCCTTTATTCACACGAAACGAGGCGAAATCAACAGCGTTTTAATTCAGCAATACTCCCAAAGGTCAATTCAGGCAGGCACGTGCACTTCATGCCATTATTCCGAATACCAGCACTCCCATCACCACCGCAAACAGCTGCACTGCCGTCATCACCACCATCACCACTTACCTTGTTGACTGAACGCTGCCGGTCAATTACTATTAGTTCTGTAAAGCCTCGAGGACGTGCTCTCATTACAATGGCATTTGAATTTTATTATTTCTTTATCTATACAATATGGGATTATTACAATAATTCATGGGCTAAAGGATACCTCCCAACTGAAAGCTCACCCGTTTGGGAATCGTTACCCCGAGTGGAAGCCATACCTACCCTCGGGCCGAGACCAGGATTCAAACCCATGCACTTGAAGATCCCATAGCACGCATGGTTCCACTGTACCATGGCGGCTCCATACTTATCAATATTGAGAAAAAAAATATGTTGTAGTATTTGATAAAAGAATGCATTTAGTCTCCGGTACAAGGATTCACCACAGAGAAATCACTACCACAGTCATCACCAGTACCACGGTCACCATCAAAAACCATAACCACTCCAGCATCGCTACCGGTATATTCGTATACTCAGCGACTACATCACCACATCATCTACCACCACAGCCTTAAATATTGTGTCGTTCATCTCACCACTCACCACCGCAGCCGCTATCACTCCCTGACACCATCATTAACACCACCATCAACTCCACAACAACCTCACCATCGCTACCAGTATACTCAGCGACTACATCACTATGCCATCCACCACCACTGCCTTCAGTATTGTGCCAGTCATCTCACCTATCACAACAGCAGCCACCATCGCTCTCTGACACCATCATTGTCTACACCACCACCATAGTTCTAAAGGTTTCGTGTGCCAGACATTTTTCTCCTTCTTTTCCTTTTCATCGAATCTTTCTCCTTGTTATGCAAAAGATTCTCTCCTTTGTGTCCTACTGATCTAGTTAAAACAGTATTTCCTTCTTTTCGCATTTCCTGCTCTTGCACGCGGGCTTTCAGATCCTTCCTAAGCTGCGGGGCTTTTTGCATTATACCTCTGGGTTTTTTACGGCAAAAGGAGACACACCAAAGGCTTTAAAGAAATAGGAATAAAAAGGATACATTAATTACCACACACATGAAAAGATTCGAGGCTGTAGTTTTCTAATTTCCAAAATGTGAACCTGCCTCTGTACACGGGGGGAGGGGAGGTGGCATAGCGCCGTGCTAATCGCATTACGAAAGTCATTTTCTCCGCCATGCAAGTTCAGAAGAGTGTCGTTCATCTGTATTACCTTCTCGTGGTCCCCTGAAGGCAGTGCATGGCTGACCTGTCATATGAGCTATGTTTACAGCGATTGTCTCCCATCCCACTACACTATCATATCATCACAACCAAAAAAGTTCAGTCTTCATGTATTGTTTGTGATTGATTATCCTTGGCGCAAGAGTATAATATGAACTTCTTTAAAACTATCAAAAGGGTGCTTAAACTTAAAAAGGGTTGAGGACACCTGGAATACGAGCAGAACTTATTTCTTATGATACTTGACGATGAATTAATTCGTTCCCTTCTATAGTGTATAAAATAATCGAGTTGCAGTGAAAAAAGTATCTGTTTCAAGTCTGAGAGAAAGAATTTTAAAAGCAAAGGTATACACACTTTGGTGCAAATCGCGTTACAGAGTTTCTTTCTTGCACCTCGCTTTATTTGAGTGTGAAGGTAACTTTACTTTTGTATTTTCTTTCCTGTGTGTGTGTGTGTGTGTGTGTGTGTGTGTGTGTGTGTGTGCTGGGAAAAGTGTGTTATCTAGCTCGTTTTTTCCGTCAGTAGAGAATAGTGCGAGTAATTTCTGTACCACTCGGAAGATTAACCATTGTAGAAGGCTTCCATGTGATAATGATGAAAAAAAAAAAAAAAAAAAAAAAAAAACTAGCAAGATATATCCGGAAAAAAAGACTATGAGTCACGGAAAGACATCGATGGTAAATGCATGGTATTTGCTGCCAATTTCTTGTAATGTTAACAAGAATCTAAGAATAAGTACGAAAACAAAACCAAGTAAAACAAACAATGTTATTCGAGTCAGTGTACAGACCATTTGGCAGAAGATAAACAGTAATAATTAAGTTGGCCTTTTAATGCCCTTCAGTACTGGGACGCATTTTCATATTTATTCTGCTTATCATTCGTCAATTTTATACAGCTTCAGAAAATCATGTGGGGATTGAAATTCCACAGAATCTGATCATTAATCTGCTGACCTCCTTCCTAATGTCAATAAAATAATTTAACCACACTCAAAACTCGTGGTAAATATGTGTCGCAGTACTGAAGGGGTTAAGGGAATCATAGTCTCAGGAGTATTGGAAACTAATGGATAAACTTTCTTAAAACAAGGGACTACGATTTTTCTTCCAGAGAGAGAGAGAGAGAGAGAGAGAGAGAGAGAGAGAGAGAGAGAGAGAGAGAGAGAGAGAGAGAGAGAGAGAGAGAGAGAGAGAGAATTTACATAACACTATCATCAGAGGTAACTAACAATATCAACCTACCTACTAACTGGAGAACATTCGTAAATGATGAACAAACACCGCACAGCAGATGCTATACCTCTTTGATCCATATTCTGAAACGCTCCGCTCTCTCACCACAACTATTTTCAAAGGCCACGGGGATTACAGGGTGGGTCACTGAGGGTGTCTCTCCTGTCAATATTGTGGCAACTTTGTTCATTTGTCATTAGAACCATAAAAAGACCGCTGAAAACTTGTGTCACTTAAACAGGAGCCTTTTGAAATATTAGAGGTGCAGGGCTGAAGTGTTTCTGAATATGAACGTTTACTTCTTCACTCACTTTAATATCTACAGTCCTTCTCCCTTTACCTGAACACTGACACAAAAAAACACCAGCACTAATAGACTTCACTGTAACCTTTCATTAACCTTCTGTCCGGTATAAAGTCAAATGTTAAGGGCAGAGGTAGAGTGTGGGAGGGGGGGGGGGCGGGTTGAGGGGCGGGGTTCAGAAAATGGGAGTGAATTTAAATGCCGGAGAAAACGAGGTCACAGAGGCAAGGAAGGTGTGAGGAAAATTAGGATTCCGCGTGCGTGCAACTTTTCTCCTGGATTTCTTCTTTTTCCTTCCCTTCCCTTTCATTATCCTCGTCATCTTTGTCCGTTCCACCTGCCTTGCCTCTCTAATTTTCCTCTCTCTCTCTCTCTCTCTCTCTCTCTCTCTCTCTCTCTCTCTCGCGCTCTCTCTCTCTCTCTCTCTCTCTCTCTCTCTCTCTCTCTCTCTCTCTCTCTCTCTCTCTCTCTCTCTCTCTCTCTCTCTCTCTCTCTCTCTCTCTCTCTCTATCCCGGAAAAAAAAAAATCCAATCGACTGTTGCACAATAGTACCACCACATATAATAATCGAATTACTCGAAGTAGGTAATAAAGGGATAAAGTCTCTCTATCTCTCGTCTCTCCTCTCTCTCTCTCTCTCTCTCTCTCTCTCTCTCTCTCTCTCTCTCTCTCTCTCTCTCTCTCTCTCTCTCTCTCTCTCTCTCCAATTACCTTTGTTCGATCGAGAAAACCCCAAGACACCTCTGAGATCCTCCATTAGTCCTCTCAAGTCCTCACCTACGCGTCCCTAAGCACAGTATTCTCTTTTCTTCACCCATTTCTTCCCTTTTCCTTCAATCCTTCGCCTCGGCGCTCCACACCTCCAGTGTTGCATTATTATTACTGCTAACTATTGTTGTGTGTATAGTTGACGGTGCAAGGGGGTTTGGTTGTTATAATGAGACGAGGGAATAAGAGGGGGAATGATTGTTTGCTGGGTGATTGTGATAATTGTGGTTGTTGGTGCTGTGAAGGTGTAATCGCGGGCACCGCTGATTGTGGTAGGCAGTGGGAAGAACATGCTGCTGGGAGACAGTCGTGTTGGTTGTACTTATACCTTGTTGCTATACTAACCCTGTCTCAACATTGCTGCAGAAGTGGACTTTGTCTTTTATTGATCCAGTACAACGACAGGCTACTTAGGCATGTCTAACATCTGTGACAAAGCAACTCAAGTCAGCAGCCAACATAGTCATGAACTTCAAGTTGCTTCCTGAGTTCGACGGTTCCTCACAC
The DNA here is from genome assembly GCA_020233015.1 of Callinectes sapidus. Taxonomy (NCBI): domain Eukaryota; kingdom Metazoa; phylum Arthropoda; class Malacostraca; order Decapoda; family Portunidae; genus Callinectes; species Callinectes sapidus. Next base: position 3,749,924 of record CM035204.1, read on the forward strand.
GGCGAGGTGGAATGGCTGGACAAGCGCGACTTGGTGTGCCGGCTACAGAGATTCTCTAAGCTACACAAAATCGTCCCTCTGCGCCTCACCGCTGGAGCCTTCACCGTGTACTAACAGCTAAGCAGCGGAGACAAGCTGGAGTATAGGAAGATCAAAGAAGCAATTGTTTCCGCCTTCGCTTCAGACAGATTCCGTGCTTACGAACAATTAATCACTCGTAAGCTCGGTGACGGCGAAGCCGTGGATGTATACTTGGCTGACCTGCGACGTCTGGCAGAACCGTTTGGCGGCTTGACTGACACTGGCCTGACGTGTGCCTTCGTGGCCGGGCTGCCTGAATCTGTTCGCCATATTCTTCGAGCCAGTTCCCGAATGGAATCCATGGATTTCGGGTAGATTCTTTGCCGTGCTCATGCCGTACTGCTGGAGGGAACTGGAAGTGCTGCAGGTGTTGCATTTCGTCCTATATATGCCGATAGGCAAAATGAAGCAGCCGCCGTGACCTGTCATGGACGTGGCTAACCCAATCACTACGTTCTGGACGCAGAGGTAGCCGAGGCAACGTACCTTGTTATCGTTGTGGACGCAGAGGGCACATTGCGTCCTCGTGTTCGGAAAAATATCTTGGAGAGGCAGGATCAGCGCCAGCCTCCTCTCCTGCTCATCAGTAACTGACACTCTACCGAAGGTTCAGCTGGTCGTGGATGGAGTGAGCTGCATCGCCTTGGTGGACACCGGCTGCACGAAAAGCATTGTTCGTTTTTCTGTGCTCCCACTGCACGAGAAAAGATGTCGTATGACAACTGTTAGTGGTGAACGGCATTTGTGCTAAGGCACAGGTGGGGTGCATGTTCAGCTGCTATCGGGGATGTATGCATTTGTGGAGGTGTTGGTAGTGTCTGCCATGCCGTTGAACTTCAATTTTATCCTTGGCATAGACTGCGTGAAAGCTTTCCCTGGCGTAACAGTGCACACGCCAAGTGATGTGCTGTTTGGTATTGAGGGATTTCCTTTCTGTTCAGCTGTAGCGGATGAGGCCACGGATTATGTGATTGATGAAAAGGATTTTACTGTAACTTACGAAGTGGCGGAAAAAAAGTGGACTCTTTCATGGAAGTGACGTGATGGCCAGGAACCCACATGCTTAGTAAATACCACTTCAGAATATCAGATTCGACCAGTAGCTCGTCAACAGCATGAACACGAGCTGTCACAGTGGATAGCAGATGATTGGCTTGTTCCACATGATGAGAGACTTCACGGAGCAGTTAAGGGGACCATTCCTTTGATGGCGGTAGTTCAACGTATTAAGGAAAAAATCCGCTCCGTGCTTGACTTTCGAGAGTTGAACTCTCATCTTGGCCTCCACACGACTGATGCGGACGTTTGTAATGAAAAAGTCAGGGAGTGGCGCCGCCATGGATAGAAGACTGCGCTTCTCGACTTGTGTAGGCCTACCTCCAAATCCACCTGAATCCCTCGTTATGGCCCTATCAGACAGTGGTGTTTAAGAACAAGCGTTATTGTTTGACGCAACTGGGTTTTGGTCTAAGTATAGCACCACTGGTCATGAAAAGGGTTCTCAGTACTGCTTTGCACTGGAATGAAAATATCCATCGTGCCACTTCTTACTTAGATGACATTCTGGTTGACGAAAGAATTGCAACTGCAGTGGAAGTTGAAGATCATCTCAGTCGTCACGGCCTTGTCTGTAAGCCAGCTGAAGCAGTGTCAGAAGGAATACGTGTCAGAAGGTATTCGAGTCAAGGGGGAAGCAGAATCGTCTTTTCTGGAGACTAGATAATGACGTTGGAGAGAAGTTGGAAAGGTAACAAGGCGCGCAGTGTTTTCTCTGTGCGGGCGCCTCACGGGTCACCTGCCCGTGTGTGGCTGGCTACGAGTAGCGACTTCCTTCATAAAAAGAAGAGCTAATGCTGTTACCACTTCTTGGGATGAAGAGATTGCTGATCCGAAGATACATGTGATACATGTGCGCACGGAGACCCTGCAGCGTGCCAAGAGTTCAAATCCAGCTAGAGGGCGCTGGCATGTGGCTGGTGACGAGGCCACGCGCTAGAGACAGCGCTAGAGGTGAAAGGCAACATCATTGGAGACACCTGCTGGCTGCGGCAGAATGACTGTTCACGCATCAATCTTGCCGAATTAGTTGTGGTACTTCGACGAATGAATCTTTCTGTTACATAGAAAATGAAGAAGGTGACATTAATGACGCACTCAAGAATTGTGTACCATTGGATGATGGACGCGCTGTCCGAAGGTCAAGCCTCAAAACAAAGCTGCCAGAGAAATGCTTATCCGTCCGCGCCTGGAGACAATAAAGACAGTCATCAGTGAGTACCAATTGCAACTGAAGGTAAAGTATGTCGTCTTTGCTGAAAACAAGGCTAACGTGCTGAGAAGGATGCTGAACAAGTGGCTGTTATCCACTGGCCCCGAACCATGTTGTGGAGCGATCGCAGTTGTGCCGGATCATGAAATCGCTAGCATTCACCAGGCCAGCGAGCACCCAGGAGTCAGACGTTCTTTTTACTTTTGTCGGAAGCTGTTTCCAGCGACAACACGAGCCAAGTACAAGAAGTGGTGCGTAATTGTGAGGTCTGTCAGTCTATTGATCCAGCTCCTGTGAAATGGGAGCAGGATGTGTTGGAAGTCGCTGAGTGCTGGGATCAAGTCAGCATGGATGTCTACCACGTTGAGAATCGGCATTACCTTGCTCTCATAGACTGTGGCCCGTCAAGATATGCAATTTGGAGAAGACTCAGGCGGCCGCTGTTACTGACGCCCTAGAGTCTGTATTTTATGAGTGCGGTGCCCCAAAGGAGCTTCTAACAGACCATGCCACCAGTTTTCGCAGAGTCACGTTCAACGACTTCGCCAGGCGTTGAGGGATAAAAGTTATATACCGTTGGGGCACGTCCCTTCCGACAATGGGATATCTGAGCGCTGTCATCGCAGGGTGAAAACCATAGCAGCACTGAAACGTTGCATCATCACCGAAGCAGTCTACCGCTACAATGTGATGCAGCGAGATGACAGCCCATCCTCCGCCTCAGCAAATATAATCTTCAGGTATGAGGTGAGACTGCTGGGCATAGATAAAGTAAAGAAATCAGACAGAGGAAGGGAAGAACACCAGCGCTTCGCTCGCAATTGGCAACAGGGTTTGGATTCGTTTTCCCAGCCATAGGTGCAACGTTTGAAGCTCTGTTGGCACAGTAACAAAAGGTTTTATCTCCCCAAAAGTCGAGGTGGAAGGAATGCCACGCCACGTAAGAGACCTGCGGCTAACCGCACAGCAGCAACGTGACGAGGCATCGGCTGTGAACGAGACTACAACTGAGGACGAAGACGACAGTCTGCTGATACGCACGCCTTTCACCAGTAATAACACTCTCAGTGAAGCTGAGAGTTCCAGCGAGAGTGAGGAGAGTCCAGGACGCCTGCTGCCACACAGAAGCTCACGAGAACGTCGTCCAGTGCGTCCTTTTCATTATAGTGATCTACTTTAGGATCAGGGGGGTGGGGGAGTTGTGTTATTACTACTAGCTAACTGTTCCTGTGTGTATAGTTGACGGCACGAGGGGGTTTGGTTGTTATAATGAAACCAGGGAATAGAAGGGAAAGATTGTTTGCTGGGTAATTGTGATAATTGTGGTTGTTGGTGCCGTGAAGGTGTAATCGCGAGCACCACTGGTCGGGGTAGGAAAATGGAAACGATTCCATTAGGTGCCGCAACAGCTTAGGTCATATGGCACCACTAGGGTTAACGGGAGAGCGCTACATCTCCCACGGGGCAACTAGGTTTGGCAAGGATTCGAACCCGGGCCGCCAGCGCCGGAGGCCCAAGACCTTAACCAACTATGCCACCCAGCCCCGTGGTTGGGGTAGGCAATGGGAAGAACACGCTGCTGGGAGACAGTCGTTTTGGTTGTACTTAAACCCTGTTGCAATACTTACCCTGTCCCAACATTCCTGAAGAAGTGGACTTTGTCTTTTATTGATCCAGTTCAACGACATCCAGTCTTTTCTTCTCTCCCACGGCAGGTCACTTAGCCGCACCTGCTACTTCACTCCCCACCCCATCTTGAAATTC
>CM035204.1:3755430-3768274 GCA_020233015.1 Callinectes sapidus
GAGAGAGAGAGAGAGAGAGAGAGAGAGAGAGAGAGAGAGAGAGAGAGAGAGAGAGAGAGCACCCGTGATGTGGCAATAGTGGAGAAATCCCCGCGATCTCAAGATCACCACAAATGTCAGTTTAGATTGCAGTGACTATAGCGAGAAGCAACAGGAAACACTGCACAACAGAAAGGGACACAATTTCACAGAAATCAACCACCACAACAAAACAGTACGTGATGTTATATTCATTATCGGACTCGGTAGTGCCTGCATTGTCAATGAGGTAAAACCGAGACTAACAGTAGAAATTTCTCTGAGCCACATAGTTTTGATTCTCATTCAAATACAGAGTAACTGTTGCAAAAATCTTCCAAACGCAGTGCAAAATTTTACTGAAATAATGACGAGGAAAAAAGCAACACGCGCCGTTGGAGGAAAGTGTTTAATATCGTATAGTGTTCTGGGTCACAGGTTAAAGATACTACATTCTAAACAATATAATTTGGACCGAGATTCCTCTCCCAAATATGTCTTTAGTGCCCGAGATCAATGGTTCAAGTCTTCCAGTGCCTCCAGCTATCTAATTAGCACGAGACAGATTCACGAGAGAGGAGAAGAAAAGAGATCAGTGAATACAAAAGCCAACAATGGTATCTATCTTTGTAGTCCTTTTTCCTTTTCCTCGTCCCAATTATTCTCCTCCTTTAACGCTCTTTATATGCCTTCTTATCTTTGTGTGTGTGTGTGTGTGTGTGTGTGTGTGTGTGTGTGTGTGTGTGTGTGTGTGTGTATGTGCGTGTGTAGTCTGAAAAGAGCAGAAAACCTCAGCTCCGACCATAGTTCCATCGCCCGTTCTTTAGGATGTAACATTTTTAGACGACTTTCTAATTGTTGTAGTTTGGTCATTATCTCATCAGCAGCAAATTTGAAGCTGTTGGTGAGATAATGGATAAATTACAACACCAATTTAGGGAGGCTAAGATCAATTTTATGACTAGAAATTCGTCTACGAAAAAATTACTTTCTTAAAAATCTCTGGTAATAACAGCCCTGAAGAAGATGAGATACAAATTATAGATACATGTTGTTATTCCACCAATCTCTGATTACCTGATAGAAGTTGTCAATTTGTAATATATGGGATAATTAGCATCTGCATCCCTTTGTATATCTATCCCCTCCAAACAGCAGGACCTTTTTGGGGAGAGAGAGAGAACAATATCTACACTCATATTTTTTCCCTGCGTTAATGTTATTTACTGCAATCAGTTGGAATATTTAATGGCAAACAAAAACATTTCATTACATTATTCTATGTATTTTATCAATGTCGTATTTTGTGATCCTCACCAAACCACTCTCAATCGTTCAACTCTTCAGGACCTTCTGCGAACCACCCTTAGAGTTTTGGTTGAATCAAATGTAACGATCATGAACGGGGCATTGTTTTAACCAGTGCTAACCACAAGTGCCTCCTGCTTCCCTATGCTCATATTGAACTTGGGGGCTGGGTGGCATAGTTGATTAAGGCCTTGGGGCTCCGGTGCTGGCGGCCCGGGTTCGAATCCTTGCCAAACCTAGTTGCCCAGTGGGATATATAGCATTCTCCCGTTAACCCTAGTGGTGCTATATGACATAAGCTATTGCGGCATCTAATGGAATCATTTCCATTTCATATTGAACTTCTGCTCCTTAACTAATTGCTACTAACTAACTAACTACTAACTGGTAACTAACTAAACACTGCTTCCATGTGCTCGTTTTCTTATTGGACTCCGAACAACTATTTAAAAACCAAGGAAACGAGTCGCCATTTGCTATGCTGTTACATGCGTACTAAGCTCAATTTAACTTTGCAAGCGATCTAAAAATGCTTTATTTTTCTTTTCCATTCGTGCTTGTTGCAGCGAGGAATCTGCATCCTTTTTTCATTTCATCGGGTTCGTGAAATTACAGGCAATTGAAAAATAAAAATAAAAGGAGAGGAAGTTCAGTTGACGCAGGAAATTCAGTATTTCGTGATTTTGTTGACCAAGATAAAGAAGAAGAGAAAGAGTTATAAGCAGCCATGAACGTGCATTTTGATTTTAGAATATTCTGAAAAAAGTGACGTCATTTTCTGTGACGCGTTTTGCATGAAAAGAAAAAAAAGGCAATAGAGAGAAGCAATTTTGATGGCCTTGTGAAAGAGTAGAGTATGATTTTGAAAGACGACATTGACAGCTAAAAACGTGATAAAGACTTTTTATTTGTATGTCTAATACCAGTAACGCTCAGTCTCAGTTCCATGTCTTCACTGTACCGTCTCGTGTCCTCATAAAATGCAGATGAAAATGAAGAGCAATGTATAGAAGGCTGGATTCAGAAACACTTTGCTCTCTCACCACGACAATTTTCCAAGCCCGCAGAAACAGCTAGATGGGTTTTCAAATCAGTTTCTCCTCTTAATAACCTTGAAATCTTGGCAATCCACCACGAGAACCATAAAAATACCCTCAAAAACAAGACCACCTCCAACTACAACCTTTGAAAAGCAGTGATGGTGAGAGAACAAAGCGCTTCTGAATGTGAACCATACACTCGTAATCTTAAAAACCTATGTACTTCACTTTCACTATTTCTAAAACCTTTATTCAGATTGACACAAGTTTTCAAGGTGTTCTTATGATTCTAGAGGCAGAGTGACAAGACTTCTCTATTATTAATTGGAGAAACTCTCTTGAAAACCCCCGTTATTCATCTTTGTGGCCCTGGAAAATAATCGTGGTGAGAGAGCAAAGCGTTTCTGAATACGGATCACAGGCACGAACACAAGCTTCAGAGAAAGAGGTGGAAACTGGCTATTTCTAATGCAATATCTGATTACAAGTTTCTACACAAGGAAATTCCGGAGTCAATCGCAACCAAATTAATTGCAACAGGGAACGAAAAACCAGAGAGAGAGAAAGAGAGAGAGAAAGAGAGAGAGAGAGAGAGAGAGAGAGAGAGAGAGAGAGAGAGAGAGAGAGAGAGAGAGAGAGAGAGAGAGAGAGAGAGAGAGAGAGAGAGAGAGAGAGAGAGAGAGAATGTAAAAGTAGGAGGCATAGTGGAGAGGGTGAGCAGACAGCAGATAGACAAGCTAGTAGATAAGAAGACACTGAAGCAAGCAGGCTAGCAAAATGTTACCGTTAATATTTATAAAAGGAATCAGCAGAGTTCAGAAGGAGATAGGCAGTGAACTATAAATTCTAATGGGGTTAATTTGGGTGAATATGTAAATAAATCAAGCCAGAAATAAAATACAACCTTGAGGAATGGAGAGGAAATGGATATAGTCATCTAATAAGAAAAGTTACACTAATTGTTTACCTTTATAGAAGAAAGTCAATAAATAAAACTCAGAAGCTGCTAAACATATTATGCTAAGTAGTGAAAATAATGCAGATTACAAACTTTGAAAACAATTACACACCTTAAGCGAAAAAGTTGCTTTCTTTGTGGAAACTTCTCAACAAGTATTAATCCATGACAGTAACCGAGAATGCCTGTTAATGGTCAGCACTTTAAGACAGTAATTGTTCCTGTATTTCAAAGCCTCAAAGTTGTACGAGCCAACCTGACTCCGTAATAATTATGAGTGGGGGCAAAACCAGTGATTTACTGAATGAAACCAATTTAATGAGGAAGAGTTGTGATTTATGTGTAAAGCATTGTATCATGCATCATGTATATTTCTATTATATTATGTATTATGCATTATGTATAAATTTCGCCACAATATATGTAAATTAGAGTACGAAAGTGTGTCTGATTCTAGTCCTGCGTGATTTGATATGAATGTTTTTCCAAGAAAAAAAATAATCTTAAAAAATATATAAAAAAGGATATAACACAATTCAAAGTAAAAATATGATAAATAAACACTTGAAATTGAAAAACTGGCCTAACATTCACGCTAGAGTGATGCCCAAACAATAGAAAAAAAAAAAAAAAAACTGAACAGATCAGAGTGAAATGGTGAACTCAAACTATTTCATTTACCACCATTTCACCTGTTGTTTCCCGCAGAGAGTATAAAAACAGTCACACTACCCATAATGCTCACCCTCTGAGGAAGGCATAACTTAACCCTTTCACTAAGTAACTGATTACTCTACGACATTTTTACTCCCTCTTTCCTAAGTAACTGGCTGCTCTACGACATTTTTACTCCCTCTTTCCTAAATAATTGATTTTCCTACGACATATTTACTTGTTCCATAGTTATCTATAACGTAGTGAAAGAGTGAAATCGCTAGAGAATAAAGTCCTTTCTCATCCCATGTTTCCCTCAACAAAATATTCCACTTAATCGCATGCCGTATTATATTAATCTTTAGACTGCGATGTTCAATAATTCACACCGGTAAAAATACAACATAAACGCTTTACTAACACCTACAAGGAAGAGAAAATACATTAAAGGACTAGATTTTTCAATTCAAAGTCTGTATAATACTTAGTGAGGAGGAAATAATAGATGTCCCAACGAGGTTTGGCCTTAATTTGACGATTTTAAACAACTCAGAAACTTCGTGGGGTTTGGAACAGTAAAGATTCTTGCCACTAATCTTCTGGCCTCCATGGAGCTATCCTAATGTCAATTTAATCCCACCCAAAACTGAAGATAAAAATGCGTCCCAATACAGAAGGGGTTAAGGAGCTTTGAGTCAAAAAACAATGAAAGGGAGTAAATATATGAATGAAAGATTCCTTACCTTGGTAAACTCTGAAACTCCCTGTCTACTTCTATATTTCAGACTTCCTATAACTTCTTTTCGTTGTTTCTGTTGCCCTTGCCCAGTTTCCTCCTCTTACATAGAAAAGTAGAAATCTTCCTTATACTGGTTGCCTGAGGTGGTGCCAGAATTACTCGTATGTAGGTAGACGAAAAGGATACATTTGAAACATTTGAAACTTTTATACATGGCCTTACAATACATTGGTTAAAAAAAAAACTTAGTAGAGTTTAGGTCTGCCTATATCTAAGCAGTAGCTTTTCAGGCAATGAAATAAACAGATAATAACATGAAAATCTTGATAGAAAATAATATTCAAGAAGTTATGAAAATAACAATTAGATGAAAAGTATACAATAAATAAAAGGAAAAGAGAAGACATATGAAACAATCATACATACATATGATTTACAATTTAATTTTGCATGAATAAAAGCTGTAAAGTTGATAGAATTACCTAGATATAATGTATAATGTAAGTGAAAGCTAAAAATTTGACAACAGGTAGTGCCTTAGTTTTTATTTGAATATACGAAATGATGGAGATTCTTTGATATAATCAGATATGTTATTCCAAAGGAGACATTTTTGATAAACATATGAGTGTTGATAGATTGTTAGTCGATGAGGAGGTGGCAATAATTGAATGCAAGGGCGAGTTGGGTATTATGAAGAGGGTTAGCTTGGATGTGATGCAATATACGTAAATATTATAAACTGAGTGTTGGTCTGCGTGAATTCTCCCGTACGTGCGTGTGTCAATATTCTGCGCAGAAGCCGAAATTAGTCCCAGTGATTGGTTCTTTGGTTTGTCCAAGAGTCAATAAAAAAATACCTAATAAATTCTGCCAATCACAGTCTCTTAAAGATATAGAGGAGGGTTTATTTGAAATATTCAGATCAGTCTTGGAAGATGTCTGGGCCGTGAGAGGTGCGTCGTGCATTACGCCCCAATTTCCAATAAGGTAACGAATTTTGGCTAATACGTAGAGCCCTCAGGGTTCAGTTAAAGCCCACAAAGTTCAATTAGAGCCCGCAAGGTTCAGTTAGAGCCCGCAAAGTTCAGTTAGAGCCTGCAAGATTCAGTTAGAGCCCGCAAGGTTCAGTTAGAGCCCGCAAGGTTCAGTTAGAGTCCGCAAGGTTTAGAGTTGACCCCGGCCAGGTTGCGTTTAGTTAGTGAAATGTTTTAGCTTGGAGCACTGCTGGCCACAGACGGTAGTTTCATCATAAAGATGAGGTTATTTACTTCATTTTGAATAGTTGTATGGCACGATGAACTATTTTAGTTCACAGATTATGGAATTTTAACGTTTTGGTAATTTTTGGGGTACGGGCGAGGCCGAAACTTGCTCCTTTGGCGAGTGTCATCGGTCTTTGTTGTGTCTCTCAATGATGAGGACGAAACTATCTTTCTCTGGCAGATTTCGGTCTGTTTTGAATTAATATGCCTGTTGTTTTTATCGCAAATCGTTAGTTTCAGGGTTGGGGGTGGGGTGGGGTGGGCAAAAAAATGTTGCAATACTGAAAATAAGGGTAAATATGTCCACAGTAGAGACATTTTAAAATTAGTGGTGCTGCAAGTTTCTTAGCTTGGTATAAGAGGGCAGTAGTTCTAGATAATCTTTGACTGAGCATGGATATGTAACATTTAAAATTCATTTTACTGTCATACATAACACCAAGGAGCATAGGTTCATCAGTGATTTTTATCTCATCACTATTGAAAAATAAGAAAGGTAAGTTACTTTTAGGTTTATTAGTAAAGAGGACATAGTTGGCTTTAGAAATGTTGATTGTCAGTTTATTAGTATTGCACCAATTCTGAATTTCAAAAAGTTATTAGTCTAGCATGATCAGAGCCACATAGATAAAAAGTTGAATCGTCAGCGAATAATATAGAATTAAATAGGTTAGAAACATTTCGTAGATCACTGATATAGATAAGAAATAGAATAGGACCCGGGATACTTCCTTGTGAGAAGCCAAGAGTAACTGAACGTGGATTTGATGTGCAGTCATTATTTGCTGTCTTATGTGACCTATTTAAGAGATAGTCCTTAACCAGTTTAGGACACACCCTCTTATACCACAGTGTTGGAATTTCTGTAGTAAGATAGTGTGTTGAACAGTATCAGATGCCTTTCGTTATTCAACGGATATTGCAAGAGTCGAGTTCCCTTTATCTAAGGGAACTTATTCAGCGCATCAAAAATACCAATATCCTTTCTAAATCCATATTGGTTAGATGAGAGAATGTTTTTTGTAGATAAGATATTTCAGAAGAGATTCCTTGACTAGTGTTTCAAGTAATTTAGAGTTTGTATGTAGTTTGGATATAGGTCTATAGTTACTAGTTTCTGTCGGGGGTCCTGGTTTAGAGATTGTAGTTATATTAGTATTTTTAAGAAGGTTAGGAAACATTCCACTTCTTATTGATTAGTTAAACAATATTCTCAATGATTTAGCAAGAAAATTTATATTTCATTCATAAATTCTAACTGCGACCTCATTTACATGAGATTTTTTTTTAAGGAGTTTATAGCTTTCATTATATCATAGTAATTAGCTAAAGGAATAACCATAGAATTGGGAAAATCACCAGTTAGGTATGATATTGGATCTATGTAGTGGGTGCAATATTTGCAAAATACTCATTAAATGCTTCAGCAGCTTCTCTAGGAGTTTGCAGAATCTCATGATTTAATTTTAGTGTTATTCTTTTATTACTGGGTTGGCAACAGTTACTTATTTTCTTAATGAGGAACCAAATCTTCTTAATATTATTTTTAAAAAATGAAAATGCTTTTTGGAAATAATTTGATTTTGCATTTTTAATTACTTGGTTAATATTATTTCTGTAAGTTTTATAGAAAGCAGAAGTAATGGCATCTAATTTAAATTGCTTGAAAAGTCTACTCTTATGCTTGATTGAGTTTAGGATGCCAGAAGTTACCCAAGGGGTATTAGCCCTCTTCTGCATTTGATTGCTATAAGAAAACATTCTTCATATAGGGTAAGTACTAAGGTACTGAACCTTTGCAGGTTAATATTTACATCCTGTGAATTAAGTTGAAGATCCCATTGTGTTTACATCAATCGGTTTGTAAATTTCAAATGGTTTTCATTATTAAATACCCTGAAGCTAACTTTAATTTTAGGTTCTAAGAAAGACTAAACGATTGGAAAATATTTCGGAAAATAGGAAGATGGTCTGATATTTGGCATTGTAAGATGACAGAAATGGAATTTGGAGTAATGTTTGTCCATATTTTGCCGAACAGAGAAGGGGCAGTACTGTCATTGGTGTCAGGAAAGTGGGTTGGTCTAGATATGTGTGGGAAGTAGGAGAGTGACTGCATAGTGTTCAGGTACCAGTAGTTTTCTTTTTGTCTGTCTGTGCTATGTTCCAGTAAGTTGATAATGAAATCTCATAATAGGACAGAGTTTGTGTTTTTATGAAAGGCATTATTTAGGATTACACATATTACATCAATAAAGTTATCCATATCTTTATATTTTGTATGTCGTCTATAAATGGCAGAAACTGTAAATATATGATTAAATAAAGTCACCTGAACAGTGCAAATATCAATAGTGTTGTTTAAAAATGAGAGTTCATGGATTGAATTTGATTGGTATGTATTGCGAACATAAATTGAAACTCCGCCGTGGTCCCGAGCAGTTCTTACCATATGTAATGACCCGTAACCTTCTAGTTGATATGAAAAAGTTGTATTTTCTGTGAGCCAGGTATCACTTACAGCAATTAAGTCAGGTTGAGAAGATAAGGTGGTAATAAGAGCTTTAAGGTCATCAAAATTTCCCCTTGTGGATCTTATATTTTCATGCATTATATGTACAAGTGGTATGAAAAGTGATTTAAATGTTGCTGAATAATAGTCTAAATCATAGTATTTTGGATAGTGTGTCAATGTCAGCATGATCCCGAGTCATTTTCATCAGAGGGGTAAATATGTTTCATAAAGGATTCTTTGAGAACTTAAATAACAAAATATGTAATGTATACAAGAGGATTAAAGAAAGAAAATAAAGGGAAAAAAATTGAAAATAGTAACAGAATTATAAGAAATAAAAAGAGAAAAAATAATAAAAAAATAATGATAAATATATATAACTATTGTAATAGTAGGCATTGCGAGTATAAATACATTTATGTATGCAGGCAGCCAAGTTGTGCACATGATTGTATGATTAAGGGAATGTAAACTAACAATACAATGTGGTTATGGTGCTAGACAGTCTTATGACAATAGAAATTATTGGAATATTGAAAGCTGTTGTGATAATAGAAGGAAAGTTGGTAAGAAATGGTAGTAGTCGTAGTAGAAGAAATACAGTAATAGTAATAAAGCAAAACTAGTATAATAATAACATGAAATAATGATATACCAATGGTTGTAAAGTATTAAGAACACTAGTAGTAGTTGAAAAATAGTAGAACAGTAAAAATTAACTAGGAGAGAGGTTATAGTAGTAATAGTATTATACACATATAGAAGTGTTATAGTATTCTAGTAGCATTACGATAGAAGCAAGAGCTCTAGTAAAGTAGTGGAAGAAATACTAGAGTAATGAAATAATAGAAGTAGGAGTAGTGATTGCAATGGCAGTAGAATTGGTATAGTCCTTTTGTAATAGTTATAAGATAATATACTAACAATAATAAGTAATATACTAACAATAGAAAAGAAAGGGTAGAAGCAGAAGAACAATGACAATAGAAAAAGTAGTATAGTGGTATAAGTAATAGTACTAAAAAGAATATGTAACAATAATAATAATGACGCTGCTGCTGCTGCTGCTGCTGCTGCTGCTGCTGCTGCTGCTGCTGCTGCTGCTGCTGCGGCGGCGGCGGCGGCGGCGGCGGCGGCGGCTGCGGCTGCGGCTGCTGCGGCTGCTGCTGCTGCTGCTAAGAATAACAATAGTAATAATAATAGTGATTATGATTGATATAATAATTAGGAACACAAATTCTGGAAGCTCATTCTGCCTCGCACAACAAAGATGCAAATCACAAACAACAAATAATCCAGGGCCCGTATTTAAAGAGATTCTTAAGTATGTAACCTTTTTTTGGATGAATTTCTACCCTTAAAATCCATGTTTACCTCCCGAAATTGGTATTGTACTTTAGACTTTATCTCAGCAGCATCTTCAAATTTACTGCTGATGAGATAATGGTTGGAATTTAACACTATTTTCTGGAGGTTAAGGTGGATTTTAAAACTAGAAATTCGTCTTAGAAAAAGTTACATACTTAAGAATCTCTATTAATACGGGCCCAGGTATCGAAATGCCATCAAAGGTAGCGTCTTGTGAGATATGGGATTGGGAACCGTTAGGTTGGCCTTCAATTTTGTTCATGAATATCGACGCAGAGGACGTAATGTGAATAAAGTTAAGCCCCTGGGCCCGTATCCACGAAACGGAGCTGAATGTAAACAATCAACATGGCCGCGCTACAAGAGCAACCACCACGTCAGTGGCAAGATACCGCAAGGTTATGATAGCCTTCATCTCTGGGGTGAGCGGGTTTGACCGACTGATCTCACTGCACAGGACTTCCCTCACAAGATTGGTAGTATATAAGATACCTTCGCCGTAAAATCTGTACTTCTTGATGAGCTCAGCATCATCAAGCTCATTTAAAACATCCCTTCTACGGTGATTTCTTGTTGTCTGATGTGGTTGGTGGTTGCTCTTGTGGCGCGGCCATGTTTATTGTTTACATTCAGCTCCGTCGTTCCAGTCGCTGCTAAAACCGGGTAGACCTACTCCTAGGGATATGCACAAATGTAGGGCAAGCTAGGAGTTTTGTTTGTTATGGACGACGTCATCGGCCTGAGATGTTTCGTGGATACAGGTCCTGAGTTTAAAAGGAGTCAAACTTGGAATATTCACACACCAAGGAATAGTTGAACAAATTTCCTACACTGAATATTTGAGGCTCAGTTTTCTCATACAATTGCTAGTTCAGTTAGTTAAATTATCTGAATAAGTGAATTTTCTATAAGACACGAAAAAACAACAAATATTGCAATTAAACAAACCGATACACAAAGCAATAAATAGTGAAGAAATTATCAGTTATAGTGCACGTCCTTTCGATTTCTATTCGTCCTATGAAGAATGATACTGATTCTTACCTTAATGATGATTGGCGGGGGCAGTACTAATGGTGAACAACAAATACGGTGAAATTAATAATCTTCATTGATGACTACTGTTAATTTGGCGGAAGGTAGCGGTGCACCTTCAATGAATAACCACATGATGATGGATATATTGGCTTCTCCTTCGGTTCTACTCGTATCCTAATTTGAAACGGCATTTGAACGGATTTCCTTCTATTTTTTTTTTTCGTTGAGTTTTGCTAGTGTTCGATCACCTTAGCACCCAAATACCAGTAACAGGAACCAAACTGAATCTATATAACAAAAGAAGCATGTAAAAAAAGAAAAAAAAATAGTAGTAGTAGTAGTAGTAGTAGTAGTAGTAGTAGTAGTAGTAGTAGTAGTAGTAGTAACAACAACAATAAGAACAACAAGAACAACAACAACAGCAGCAGCAATGATAATAATAATAATAATAATAATAATAATAATAATAATAATAATAATAATAATAATAATAACAATAATAAATAAATTAATAAATAAATACATAATAATAATAATAATAATAATAATAATAATAATAATAATAATAATAGTAATAATAATAGTAATAATAATAGTAATAATAATAGTAATAATAATAGTAATAATAATAGTAATAATAATAATAATAACAATACGTCAAATGGCCTAGAAAATGTGGTGGGAGTATGATTACCGCACTGAAAGAAATGAAATATAAAAAGAGCATTAAAGTGAAAGAAGAAGAAGAAGGAGGAGGATTAGAAGTGAGATCAGACTGTGAAAAAAGAAAATGGAATTGAGATCAGACAGCAAAAGGAACAACGATTTCTCCCAGACGGCATCCATTGTTTGGCGTTGGTGGAAGGTATCATTTAATTTCTTCGGTACTGCGACGCATTTTTATATTTATTCTGCTTATTATTTGTCGATTTCGTACAGCACCAAAAACTCATGTAAGTATTAAAATAGTACAGAGTCTAACCATTAATCTTCTGACTTCCACAGATTCTTCTTTATGTCAATAAAATCGGTTATAATTATATCCAGAAACTCGTGATAAAAATGGGTCTCAGTACAGAACGGTTTAAGAATCTGGCTGTGTATATGTATGTAGCCCTGAGGGCATCACTCATATATATTGAGTAGTACTTTTCCATAATAGATATTCCATTTCCTACTATGAATTTGTAATGAAAAAGAAGAAAAAAAAAAAAAAAAAAAACCTTTCAGAGATCCTTCCTTACAGAAAAAAGAAAAGAAAAAATGCATCTAAAATAAACTCCTATTATAATAGAGCGATGTAGCGTCTCACAGGAAAATATTGAGGACATTATAAAGAATGGAGTATCAGTAATGGGAAAATTCATTTGTGTTTTTCCTTTAACATATTCCATTGACGATTGTAAACCTCTGAACAAAACCTTTAGAGACCGACGAACAGAAAGGACACGATCGTTGTGGACATATTGGTTTCTCCTCGGTGGTTGGTTATGTTCGCGAAGCAAAGTAAGAATCGCTAATTACTGTGACCGAACAATGAGTGGCTCAGCTGGAGAAAAGTTCAGCGTCTGCTTTCTTGAGGAAAGTGGGTTTGGTTAAACTTGTGTTGTTCTTTGTTGCTGCTGCTGTTGTGAAAGTATTATCCTGTTACTGAGGTACAAAGCCTCATTTCATTATCTTTTATAATTTAACTTTCTGAAAGCATAAATGTATGATTTACTGCATACCAATCAATGTATTCTTTATTTTGGTAACTAATTGTTCATGTATATAGAATGTTGTGGAGGGAGATAACACAAAATTGTTGTGGAGGGAGATAACGCAAAATCTGTTCTTGAATATTTCATTTCTTAGTTTCTTTATACTCTCAAGACTTCAGTTGAAATGCAAGGGGATAAAATACATTTTTTTTTCATCTCATGTATCTTCCCAACATGTTCC
>CM035204.1:3818938-3835174 GCA_020233015.1 Callinectes sapidus
ATATATATATATATATATAATACACACACACACACACACACACAAATGGTTTACTCACAATTCCAAAACAACAAAACACCTGTATTAAGTTTATATGAGAAACCTGATAAATGTGTTGTATGGAGCTTCAGAGAGAGATAGATAGAGAGAGAGAGAGAGAGAGAGAGAGAGAGAGAGAGAGAGAGAGAGAGAGAGAGAGAGAGAGAGAGTGGTGGGTGGGAGGGAGAAGTAATTCTAGGCTCAGTCACTACGCAGGTGCCCATCGCTCGCTTGGGTCAATACTGCTTTCAGGTGAGGCCAAGCATAAAGTTTATGAGTTGCCCCGGGAGTTAATGCCTTCATTTGAGTTGAAACAGCTTTGATTATTGCTGGACGTGAGACAGACCATTTGATGTTCTTTGACGCGCTCACGGAACTTCGGGAACACCAGATTTTGAACTATTGCAGTTTTCTAGATCACATGAAGATCTGTAGCTCAACAGCGAAAGGCGTTTGTGACAAAGTCCCTGCAGTTTATAAAACTAACTTATGTTAAAACTTTTTTTTTTTTTTTCAATACGGGGTTTCACGCGTAACAATTGCTTCTGTCTGAGAGAGTAACTCTCTCTGACAGTTGCTCGTTGGCGCAAGCAGTTTCCACAACTAGAAGTTGTTGCCACACGAGGAGGGCATTGTTTCAAATACGAACTGTCGCACAGTGCTGGTATCTAGCGCCATTGTCCATAACTGTTCATTGTCATGCTGTAGTGGTAACTGCTGCCCTAGGATTTATGAAGGAAGACTAAATTATTCTGCGAGGCAAATATTAGTGAAAGCAATATCTACAGAAAGCGATCCTGCGCAGTCACGAGACCATTGCGGTTCTGACATATTGACCTAGTTACTTATGTAGAGTATAATCTCTATGAATGCTTCTTTTTACATTACGTTTGTTCTTTGTGTTTCTAATGCACAACCAAGTACGGTAGTTGTTATATGAAAAGATCCGACCACTATTTCATAACTCGAATTGTTAGCCTCCTACTCTGCGTGAATATTAAGTTTACGTCTGTCGTTTATTTAGTTTTTGTCTCTTCTCGTCATCCATTGTTTTTGTTTATTTTAAGACAATGCACATTCGCTCCATTATCGTCACCACCACCACCGTCAACGCCTCACTCCTGCGTCACGAGCGTCATTACTAGCATGGGCAATACTCGCACTTATTGACACCTTTTCATCAACAGGCAGGCAAATAGAAGAAGCGAATGGGTGAGTTAAGCTATTCCAGTTGATGGGATGACAATCTTTGACCTCTTTACGTGTTACGCTAACTGGTAGAGTGTTTTAACCCCATTGTCTGCGGCTTTCATGGATTTTTGTTCTTCCTGACCAGGGAGTCAAGTGTTAAGTGCGAGTAAACATCAGCCTAGACGAACAATATTCTCTGGATTGGCTCACGGCACCATTCTGTCCGACTATCTACTGTACATGGTTAACTTGAGTTTCTCCAAATAGTGCTAGAAGCGAAAGTACAAGTTATTCTAAGAAAAAACTATTCTATACACATATGCATTTTGAGGCTGTCTTTAGTTGTGCGGTGGAATTCGAGTGTGGCGGGGGTTACATTCAAGTACAACTGCTGCTACTGTCTTCCAGGCGCCTGTACATATTAAGCGTTTTCAGTAGCACTTTGCGTAAGGCGTACGGTCTAAAACCGTACGCCCATATAAGCGACGGACTATCCTACTCTTTAGCGCTGCGTGATCACGCAGCGCTGATATCCGCATCCCACCGTTACTTACGGTGGACACAATAATACTATCAATAATATCCAGACAATAATACTATACCTATCTATTATGAGTTCCCCCTTTCAAAACTGTGACACTGCAACGGTGAACACTAATAATTGAGCATTGTAACCATGATTTTATTACCATTTACAAAATGTAATGGCATCAAAGAAAACAAATCTTAAAAGATATATCTCAGAATGACCAGTGATTCCTGTTTTATCTATGTACACACCCATCAACATTGCTTTATTCAATGTCATACCTATCTATTTTATAGTTGCTACATATCCACCTTACTTAACACTAGTACACTATTACTGCCTATCTGTCAACCCTACACTGAATCAAACATTTACAGTGCGAACCTTCACCACTACATTCCAAAGCCTCTATAAAATGTACTACCGCCTTTTTACTTTCCTATTATGTTTCCAGCGACAGATTAACACCATTTCTACCTCAACACTACGAAAAGCACACTTGAGAACGCGTGTTTTGATCTGTGTGGCCTTTGAAAACAGACATGGTGAGTGAGTGAGTGAAGCGGGTTCAGTCTCTCTTTCTCTGTTTCACTCTGTGCCTCGCTTCTCGTTTTTTTTTTGTCACATTATCTTTCCTTTCCAAAGTGAGAGAGGGCACACCTTCTTTAATCTTCGCCATGATTGCTAATGGAAGCAAGATATAGGTTGGAGAGGTGCAGGGAACAGTGGAAGAACCTTCAGACATATACAAGACAGGCATGTGTGTATTGAAAACAAAGGAAAAAAAAGAGAGAGAGAGAGAGAGAGAGAGAGAGAGAGAGAGAGAGAGAGAGAGAGAGAGAGAGAGAGAGAGAGAGAGAGAGAGAGAGAGAGATTTTTATTGACACACATACAATCTTCCCTTTTGATGGTCATCGTACGTTCGTGTGAAAAAGCAGGGTTTCATGTGCAGATTCCATATCCTTACGTAGCAGTTGGAAGAGGTGTAATAACCACGGACGCGTGTGTAGATGACTGGAAGTCTGGGAGTGACTTGACCTCGCGGCTCACCAGTGAGGAACGTGAAGTGTACAGGTCCAGGACGCGTTAATTTCCTCCTCATCACCTTGTGTCATGTTTATCATAAGGCAGGGAGGGGTTCAATACAGAGGAAAAATGGTATGTCTTGGAGACACACAAGAGGTTGGTAACGATGACACCTTTACATTATTTTATAATCTTATCTTTATAGCACTGCCCCATGCTTATGTCAAGAAAGTAACACATAACAGGAAAAAATTCTACTTTTTTTTCTGAGGCTCGCGCCCCCCCTGGAAATCCCTTACGTCCCCGTAAGGAGGCACGCTCCCCCAGGTTAGGAACCACTGAACAAGAGAGTTAGCCGAAAGTCAGGGACAAATGTCTTGAGACCTCCCCCTTAAATAGAGTCAAGTCATAGGAAGATGGAAATAGAGAGGCAGGTTGGGAGGTCCAGAGTTTACTAGAGAAAGGAATAAATTAATAAATGGGAGTACTGGTTAACTCTTGCATTATAGAGGTGGACAAAATAGGGGTGAGAGGAAGAGAAATGTCCTATGCGGCGAGGCCGCAGGAGGAATGGAGCCATGCAGTTAGCCAGATCAATAGGGCATTTAGCATGAAAATGGCGATAGAATATATCAAGAGATGTAATATTCTGGCGAAGAGAGTGAGGCTGAAGACACTCAGTTAGACGAGAGGAGTTGATGAGACGAATACATTTGATTCCAGCCTATTCAATAAAGCTGTGTGAGTGGAAGCCCCCGTACACGTGAAGAGCACTACAAACATGACCGGATAAAACTTTTGTACAGAGTTAGTAGTTGAGGGGATGAGGAAAACTGGCGGAGACGCTTCAAAACGCCTAACTTCATAGAAGCTGTTTTAGCAAGAGATGAGATATGAAGTTTCCAGTTTATACTAAGAGTAAAGAAGTAACCGAGGATGTTTATTGCAGAAGAGGGGGAAAGCTGGGTGTCATTAAAGAAGAGGGGTTAGTTGTCTGGAAGTTTGTGTCGAGTTGATAGATGAAGAAATGAAGTTTTTTAAAGCATTGAGGGCTACTAAATTTTCTCTGCCCAATTAGAATTCTCAGAAAGATCAGAAGTCAGGCGTTCTATGGCTTCTCTGCGTGAACTGCCAACTTCGTTAAGGGTTGGTCGTCTCTTGAAAGACTTGGATAAGTGTAGAGTGGTATCATCAGCTTAGGGATGGGTAAGGCAAGAAGTTTGGTTTAGGAGATCATAAAGAAGAGAGAGAGTGCGTGATAGGATGAGAAACCCCACTGTTAATAGATTTGGGAGAAGAACGGTGGCCTTCTACCAAATCAGCAATAGAACGGTTGGAGAGGAAGTTTGAGATGGAATTGCAGAGAGAAGGATGGACGAAGCTGTATGAGGGCAGTTTTAAGATCATAACTTTGACAGACTCTATCAAGAGCTTTTGATATATCTAAGGCAACAGCAAAGGTTTCACACAAATCTTTTAAAGAGGATGACCAAGATTCAGTGAGGAAAGCCAGAAGATCACCAGTAGAGCGACCTTGACGGAAACCATTCGAGCAACCAGATAGTAGGTTGTGCAGTGATAGTTTTTATTTTATTTTTTTATGTATGAGAGGTAACTGGCCAGGGATAAAATTAGGAGTGGATTAGATAAAGGCTCACTAAGGTGGTAGTCCTTCAAACCTTTTATACAAAGGATTTTATAATGAAGAATGTATGTATAGTTAGTTGCATGTAGTTTTGTATGAAGGAAGAGTTTTCTTTAAAAGAGCAGGCTGTGACTGCCCCTTTGTGTTGAGACACAAAGGAAAATGTTCAGTAAGGTCACAGCTGGCTTTAATGACAAATTCACAGCACCCTCTGAACCAGTGCTATTAGACCACACTGGGAATTATCGTTTCAGCACGTGTCTGCAGAAAGATGTTTAACAATCTGCCCAATGCATTAAGCTTTGGGTGTAGTGTGTCATAACAGGTTCACTTGATCTTACTAGTTGATTTAGGAAGTTATTTTGAAGTCAGTAAAATCTTTTAGTTAAGAAAGAATTTGGTTTTCAATGAGAATGAATTTTTATTGAGTTTTTTTTTATTTTATACATATACATACATTATTTATTTGTCTATAATACTTTTTTCCTCCTTTTTTTCAGGATCCTCAATGTATTTTTTCCTTAGCATCCTTATAAATCCTTTGAAACAAACAAATGAACAAACACAAACAAACACAAACACAAACAAACAAACAAACAAACACGAACACAAACAAACAAACAAACACGAACACACAAACACACAAACACTCAAACACACAAAAACACACAAACACAAACACAAAAACACACACAAAGGATGATCCAAAAACATTATTTTTTTCCTTTTTTTTTTTCTTCCGTTTTGTGTATACATCCATTACTGGCCCCACGCACCTCACATCAATGCTATTCCTGAGCCGAAAGTCTCTGCCTGAAGCATCTAAGTCCATGGGCTTTCACTATAACCCCCTTACCAAAGGACCCAAGGCAGACTGCACCGCCTCATTCCATCCGGATATGATTTCCCTCCCGTCCCCCGTGTTCTTTTTCCTGTCCTCGTCTTACATCCTTCACTCTCGTAGGGGTATCGATGAAGGCGATAGGAGATTGTGAAAATTAACATTGTTTCTGAACAAATAAAAGCTAAGCATATGCAGATTTTCCACGATTTCAGTTTCATAATATTTTGAGAGTTCTATTTTTACTCGAAATTGAATTATTAATGAGATTAAACCAAGTTTTCAACTCTGCTCTACTTCAAGGCAGTTATTTAATCTAATCAATGAGTTAGAGCCTTCTCGCATCAGAGCCTCACGGGCAGTCCGTCACCCTCGCACCGCTAACACAGACAAAATAGTTTGATGGGTGAAGGTGATGGTGAGCACACAAACAAACATGACCGTTACTCATTGCTTTCTTTTTGGTGATCCACTTCGGAGTCAAAGGGGTCCTAGGTGGGGCAAAATAGTACACACTGGAATAGTTTTTCATTGGATCAGTAACGTTTTCATGAGGGAAAGTAAACCTATGGAAAGTGAAAGGAGGAGTCAGTCAGGTTCAGGTCACTCTAGCAACGAGTAACAATTAGTTCCACAAAGATATCATGGGGTTTGGAAACGTTAAACAAAACCATGAATTGGATACTCAATGACAACATATGTGAATTAAGTCTGGTAATATTCTTATCAACACCTATTATTGCTGAAAAAATGGTTGTTCACGTAATATCAAGATGAAAAATCATATTCCACATTATTTTTTCAAATAGTTTATTTTATCTCTTACTTTGCACATAGCATGCTTGAAGCTTCTCTGTTAATAAACTTTGGATTTGCGTCACGACACTTCAGGTCCTTTAGGTATAGAACTCGATGTTCCCAAGGAATAAAGTGGAAGTTAAGACTGCAAGAGATAAGAGAAAATTTTAATTCGTTCTGTCAAAATCTCGTATATAATTAACATGGTCTTAGATCTTTACACATTGTCAGAACAAAATGGAAGAAAAATATGGGGCATCACTTCACTAGTCCATTTCGCAGTATTAACAATAACGTTCTGGCAAGTCACTTACTTTACTTGGTTGATTTGCAGGCTTTCTCACAGTCCTGCAGCGAATTGAAGTTGTTCTGGTTTCCTCCACAACCGCCATAGATGAAGTATTCACACTGTCTCGTGGTGGCATTAAAGTAATATCGCGGGAAGTACGCGTAGCAGTGGCCAGGGTCTTTGGGCTGCAGGCACAGCGGCAGGGGAGTAGGGAATGGAGTAGGGAATGGAGTAGGGAATGGTGGGACGGTAACAGGAGGCGTAGGGAGCGTAGGAGGACCTGTTGGAGTTTTCCCAATAAATACATAAAAAACCCTTACCATTAGAGCACAATAGTTGATAAACAAGAAGATAAAGTTCACTTACCACACGGGTTGTGGCTGCATATAAATCCGCCCCTCACACAGTGGCACCAGTTGCAATCCACCTTCCAACGGGAACCGTCTATGCACGCCGGTTCTTCCAGCGGATGAATGTGTCCTGCGAGGAAGATTTGAAGTTTTCATTTTAGGATTTCGATTCTGTGGATTTTTTTTTTGCTCAGTTTACCATATACAAGAGTTTACTCACCTTCAATACAGGCTATACGAGTGCAGACAGCCAACGTGCTATCAGCAATGCATTCACACCAGTTACAATCCATCATCCAACGAGAGCCTGGCACACACGTGTCCTGGGAGGGAGGATCTTCAGGCAGAGGCTTCCACTCTCCTGCGTCAGAATTTTTTTTTATTAAAAAGAAACTGGAATCATATTAACAAACACCAGCAGGTGCTTTGACTAAAAAAAATCAATAGATGTTAACCATCAGATCGTCACCTGAAGTCTTGGCGAGAATGATTTTAGCATCCCGAGCTATAACCTCCAACTCTCGCAGCCAGTTGTTCTGCTCCTCCTTCGTGGCTCCTGTCTGGCGCAGCTGGCACAAGTCAAACACACACGCATCTAGGGATGAATTTTGGGATTTTCATGGTAGAGGTAAAGTTGTGTATATAAAAGTGATACAGTTTTGCTCTTTCAAGTTTTTGGTTTAGAAATTGTTGTTTCGTTCGCCTCACCGACATAATGGCCCAGCTCCTCGTCAGTCGCCAAAATCAAGTGCAGATGTCTACTACAAACCGCTCGGAGTTGTTCTCGCTGCGCGGTATTCAGACTGCACGGGTCTTCCTGTACCAAGCAAAAGAATTAATGGTGGCAGCCACGCCAAAGATATATTGTTAGTTCAAGTGACAATGCTACTTACTGTTGTTTCCCTATTGCAGCCATGACAAGTCAGGCAGTCGTGCTGTTGATCTGGAGTCTGAAAAGAAGTTAATGAAGTGACTAAATTGTTCATTGCCCCGTTCTTTTACAATACAAATTAAAACTCCTTGTTTAGATTAACACCACAAGTGAAAGAAAACAAAAAAGCCATCATCTTGACGGGATTTTCTCTTACCCGCCAAGACTCCGCGAAGGCCACGGGCCAGGGATGTAGGGGGTGTTGTGTCAGGTCGCGCGATGTGAAGTCGTCTTCCTTGAGGAAGTTAAAGCATCCACACAGACCATATAGAACGTTTACGTGTGAAGGGTGTACCCAAACGTCCAGGCGGTGGCGGCAGTGCTGGAGCTGGAGGAAGGGAAGAGGAATAGCGAGGGGTAACTGACCGAAAGGAGAAATTACATGATGTCATGTGTACATTACCAAAAAGCATGTAATTACTGTTCAGAAAATTCAGTATTCATAACTCATCTGTAATGGATATAAGACCGCCATTGTACGACATTAATTTTAAAAGTTCACCATAATCTTCGAGGAGCCGACCAAGAAGATGCAGTCACCGTCCCGCCAGACCAAGACTGGGTGTTTGCCGTGAGAGGAGAGCACCTCGGACACGTCAGTGGGCACCAGGAATTCATCGTTATTCACTAGAATCTGTACCGAAAGTCACTCGTGATGGTGCGTAATTTGATTACATTTAGTTACTGTGGCAGACGACCTTCGTATACTGTTCATTAGTTAATTATGTTCCTTCAAGTTGACTATTAAATTTTTGAAGTAATAGAATGATAATTTGATACACATTTTACGAGACAATAGGAAGGTCCTGTCTGCTGTGCTGGTACTTACGTTGAACGGGTTGTTGTGACGCAAGGTGATCACTGTGTGTGGGTCATTTTTGAAGGTGGACACGTCCAGGCATGAGGCGCTATGGTAACAACGGCGGAAGTCACTGAAGACACCGTAGTCAGGAGAAAGACTATTTCCAGGCTGCGTCACGGTGTAATTACAAACGCCATGCCAGTCGTAGTAGTGTCCGTCATGGGTGCGGATGTGAGGGTCGTTGAACAGATAGCAGTGCTTACCTAGTGGAAAAAATTATAGCCACAAAAATCATATTAATAGTAATTGTTCTAAATGATACCACTGACGTTATCTAAATGAAGAAAATAGTGGAATTCCAACAAACACTCACAGCACTCCGCAATCTCTTGAGAGACAACCCACACTCCTCGCCTGCAGATCAGCATCGCACAATGGGACGTTAGTTCAGCTCCCTCAGGGTAGATCAACCCGTCAAATTCACAGCCTGGAAGGGATCAGAAACACCTTCACACGCCGTCAATTCTGTCCTTAGACCTATTTACGTTAGGGCACACTAACACCACCACATCAGGCGTTCTTGCTACACGTCTCACATTGACTAACATGTAAATCTCCCAATTTGCAATATTTCATGCATGTTACTTTAGCCATCCAGATGATTTTACGGAAACTAAAGATATGTTACAGTTATGATAAATATGACAAAATACTATTTAACTTATTTATATTTCCCTGTTTAACTTATTTATATTCTCCCGTTTAACTTATTTATATTCCCCAATGACTACTTTGGCCCTGCACATGTATGCACTGTCACAATCACTGCATCAGGTACTAACCGTCTCTACTCCCTTTGTATAAATTATCGCCAGTCTCCGCCCAATAAGGGCTCAGCTTACTCACATCCTTTGTCACCAGGCTTGCCGATGTACCGCTCCCGGATATCACCATTGTGACAGGTCAAGTAGAGGCAGCACGAAGGTAAGGAGGTGACAGTCTGGCCGTGCTCAAAGGTAGACTTCCCATAACAGCAGCTTTCACGATAGCTCTGCGCTGCAACTGTTGTCACCACCGCTATGCCTGTGGATACACGCCATAGTAAATGGTGTGAAAGGTTAATTTTTCGGATTAACTAATATTCCAGTTCACAACAACTCATCTCACCAATGGCCACGAGTAGACAAGCGGCGCTGCTGTACATCCACGGCGCCTTTTGCTCCTGAGGAAGTAAACACATATTTCTAGCTTTAATATCTCCGCCATTTACTTCAGTCATCAGTCACAGTCTTGTCAACAATAAAAATACTTCACCAAAAACTAAGTGACCTGCTCCCTCACCATGATGTAGCTCCTGCCTGTTAGACACACGACGATGTACCTGCCTCAGCTCACCTCTGCTGGCTACCGTTTTCTCAACACACTGATCCCAATACAACTCGGTTTCGCTCATTCACTCATTCTCTGCTGTTCAGGTTTGTTGAGTCACATCCATATGGTGTCGTCTTGCGTCTCCGGTGCTGATTCGAACCCGCCTCGGGTTCGAATCCTTGCCAAACCAAGTTACCCAGTGGGAGATGTAGCTCTTTCCCGTTAACCCTAGTGGTGCCATATGACCTAAGCTGTTGTGGCACCTAATGTAATAATTTCCATTTCCCCCTCTTTGAATTCATATTTTGACGTCTACTTAAAAAAAAAAAAAAAAAAAAAAAAAAAACACGGTTTTTCTTTTCGTTTCGTTTTCTAAACTTCCTCATTATCAAACATATATAGGTCTTTTAATTCGAGTGCAGAGTGCAACATATATCTAATACAAACAATAGTTTATGAAATAATGGTATATACATATTTTGATACGGAAGGGCATATGTATCCATTCATAACTGAATGACCGTAAAGAAGATGAAGTAAGAAGTACGAGTACAATCCTACTCTGATGTGAGGGAACACACATTAAAAAGGAGGAGGATGGTGAAGCACTGCAGTCGGTCGTGTTAGTAGGTCACTCTGCACTTCACCACTAAGACTCAGAAATCTTACTTAGGGAGAGATACAGTTGTAATTATACGTTGAGTTGAAATTAATGTAACGCGGGAATAATTGAATATATTCGTCCGCCATTAGAAGAAGTGATGTCATTAGAAGCCTGCGCGGAGGGACTGGGGTGGATGTGTGTGGCGGAGATGCAGATTGAGTGCGTAGTTTAAAGTTTGAAAAGACAAAACCTGTAAACTTACCGTGCGTAATATGGAGTTCTTAGAGAAGTTGTTAGTTTATGCGAGTGTGTGACCTTGGAAATCGTAGTGTAACCCGTGAGCTTGAGTGCAGGTAAACACACTCACACAGAAAAGTGAGTTACGCAGTGTTCGTGTATTCAACTAACGCCCACCGGCCTTGCATGCGTGTTTTTCTGGAGTGATGGTTCAGTCTAACGAATAAAGGGACACCGGAACAAAGGCAGACTAATGATGCAGTTCACCACAAGCAACAGGTGTGCAGGGAATGCTGTGGAAGAGCCAAATATTTCCTGTTACCAGAAACAACTAGAGAAGGTTAGTCCTGTCGTGAGATGACTTGCTCGGAGCGTGTCAGTAACTTCCTTCACCATTGATAATTTATTATTGACTCTTATTTACTAGTAATGGAATTTTGTGCTTTTATAGAGGAATTTGTTTTATAAATAGAAGTAACATTATAATGAATACCATTTCATGCTCTAACTCTACAGTAAACAATGTCATTTCTCCTCCCCTCCTCTACGCCAGTGTGTCAAACTCACACACTGGCAACTCAAACCTTTCACAACTACCGAGCACCGACTCGCCCCACACGGTAAACTAACTCAGACCATTTGGAACATAAATTCGGAGCAGCATTTCTATTTAACAATCACCGACCACAAACAACCGAACCAGCTCATCTAAGATTTTATGAGCAACACGCGAACTAACACAATCCTCATGTTATTCCACCTCCTTCACATCATTCTTGGTATCTCCAATTGCTATCTTTCCCTCTGCTACTTCAAATGGTTTAAGGTTATACCAGCTCACACCATAATAAACATATGTTCTGCTCAGAAAAAGACATTTTACCACTGAGAATGAGGTACAATTCGTGTTAGATATATGCTTAAAGAGGTATGGCATTTCCCGTTGCGAAGCTTTAGATATTTCCCATATGTGCAAATTCAAACATTCAAAATAAATTTTCGGTTCGTGATTACCACTGATTAGGTGAAGAGTCGTGAACAAAGTTTATTGGAAGCACAAAGTTTACAGTAACCAAAAAATTCTGGAACAGTTTATTAAAGTTACGTCATATTTCCAGACAACCTTAAACTGCGACACGTTTTACACACACACACACACACACACACACACACACACACACACACACAAACACACGCGCGCGCGCGCGCACACACACACACACACACACACACACACAGTGACCCATGGATTCGGTAATTATAAGGCAGACAGATAATGGTGTTTATGTTATCATTAATGAGAAGTGCCTGGCAACAAGTAAACAATTAGTGACTACTGTAATACTGGTGGGAATGGCACGCCTGTCCAATAACCAACGCATTACCGTACATATTACCTCAATAAGCACCATGCAATAATTTTCCCAACTAACATGGACGTCACGGAGTATGTTGGCCGCTCGCCCAACTCACCAGCATTGCACCGCCACATCACGCGGCGCAACACCCGCCCTGATTAACAGTTTTGGGGTTAAGGGGTACTAGTGACTCACAAGCAAAAGGAGAATCTCAGACTCTCTCTAATATTCTGAAACGTGACTCTAGAGTGATACTGATTTTTATCTCTTCCAGTACGCATTTCCATATTTATTCTGCTTATTTGTCGATTTTATACAGCTTCAGTAACTCACGTGGGGATCAATATAGTACGGACTCTGGCCATTAATCTTCTGACTTCCATAGACCATCCCTAACGTCAATAAAATCGTCTAATCATACTCAAAACTTGTGGTAAAATTGTGTCCCAGTGTCAACCATTCTTACATTATCAACAGGGGAAAACACTCTTGAGACCCAGGATAATCATATTTGATCTTGTAAAAAACAGCAAAGCCAATTTAAAGAACGAGGTCGGAGAAATGTAAATTCCTCCCGGGGAAATATGACACTACGGAAAGTAAAGAAAAAACATTTTGCCCTACGGTTCTCTTGGTTATCTGTTTAACTCCTTCAGTATTCTGAAAAATGTTCTTCTTACTATTTGACGATTTTATAAAGCTTCAGAAACTTGTGTGGGGATTAGAATAGGGACGACTCTGGTCATTAATCTTTCAGACTCCATAGAACTTTCCTGATGTTAATAAAATCATCTAATTAAACCCCCAAATTATGGTAAAAACGCGTTCAAGTACTGAAAGGGTTAGGAAGAACATGCAAAAGTGAATTGTTCAGTGTATATTCGTTCGATGCTTCGCCAAAGAATCATTTGCCATTTTAAAACAATACTTAAGAATGGTAATTTCAAACTCCTCATCCTCTCCTTGTTTCTGGTCTTTCATATCTCGTAAAAACATACAACTATATCAGTCTCAGAGTCTCAAGATAGCAAGGAAACATTACTTCAGGATGTCTACCCATTCATCGACCGCTCCAGTGACGAAGTCCCGAATGACGAATAAGGCAACGACTTTGTATGCATTTTAGGTTAGATTAGGTTAGGTTTAGTTGGAGTAAATTTTCATTTGTGAGTACGAAACTATGGTTCCCTGGTAGATTTCGGTCTGCTTTGATTGAGTCTGCTTATTGTTTTTGTCGCAAATCATTAGTTTCTGACAGAAAGGGTGGGGGGAGGGGCTAAAAAAAAAAAAAAAATGATGCGTACATAGCGGTACCTTATGAATAATTTTTACGATGAAACCAGATTG
The DNA here is from genome assembly GCA_020233015.1 of Callinectes sapidus. NCBI lineage: Eukaryota > Metazoa > Arthropoda > Malacostraca > Decapoda > Portunidae > Callinectes > Callinectes sapidus. The sequence goes on from CM035204.1 coordinate 3,832,297, forward strand.
CCGCACTAAAGTAAAACGAAATCATTGATCAATGGCAATGTTAACAAGTTTGCCTCTCTTGTGATGGTTGAATTACGTTCCCACACCCGAAGCTTTGGTGTATAGCCCACCTGCTTCCCTGCTTCCCTGCTTCCCTACCTTCCCTCTGTGTCTCTCAACACGAGCCCTCACAGGTACACAGTTACTTGTTTGATGAATTTACCAGCTGGAGAGTCACTGGAGCTGAGATGCAGGAGTTCGGATCACAGTTGTCTAGGCGGCCATTAGACACCAGGTGTGTGTGTGTGTGTGTGTGTGTGTGTGTGTGGGAAAGCCCTGGAATAAAGCTGTCGGCAGTGTCATTTATCGTGCCGTGGGTGGATACTCGCTCTCACACACTCACTTGTTGCTCTGCCTTCCTGTGATTGGTGAAGGGAAGAGTGAGGGTGGGATGGCAGTAGCGGACATGCTTGTAATGACGGTGATTGTGGTGAATGATTGATTATGATTATGGTTTATTACTGAAGCTAATTCTCTCTCTCTCTCTCTCTCTCTCTCTCTCTCTCTCTCTCTCTCTCTCTCTCTCTCTCTCTCTCTCTCTCTCTCTCTCTCTCTCTCTCTCTCTCTCTCTCTCTCTCTCTCTCTCTCTCTCTCGATTTGCAAATATGGAGTCGGCTTTCAAACAGCAACAACCTTCTAACTTTTCCAGCCAGCAAGTTACCAGTACATTTCATTGGAGTCGAGGTTTTTTGGTGAATCACTACAGATAATGTGCATATTAGGCACGTTAAAGAAAAAAGGGATCACATTTTACAGCGACGCGGTTTTTTTTTTCTCCAAATCAATCAGTGAATCGTGTTGTTATCGCCCGCCAGTTAGTTGGTACAAATAATCTGAGTCAGGTCCTGTTTGGCCATTTCCTGGCATATAAAGCCTTTCATTTGTCAGGGGATGAATGTTATCGAAACTACGGTGTTGCCTCGTATGGAAAGCCTCGCTCTGCTATGCTTTGCTGTGCACTGATGCTCTACGGTACACTTCCACAATCACGACAGCAGCCACAGCCACAGCCACTCTCTGTCAGATTCTGGGCGTCGTTTGTGCGAGTTTGATAATATTCTCCAGGTTTTAAAAAGATTTTACAGACTGCCACATGTAAGCCCGGCGGTTTCCCGTATTTCTTTTCTATTAGTGTATTTGAATTTGATACTCTGGCTCGAATTCTTAAACACAGCTTTGTATGCTCTACCTCCATTATTTCAAAATGCTTTATCTAAAATTTTCAAGGTATTTTTTTGTGCTTTTAGAGCCATATTGATAAGATTTCTACATTTTTTAACTGAAGAAACACTCTTGAAAACCCCGCTCATCATCTCTGGGGCCTTTGAAAATTGTTGTGGTGAAGAAACAAAGCGTTTCTGAGTACGGGAATCAGGCACTGTAGTTTCCTTGAGGGAGATATATTAATCTCTCACAACTATCTGGCACTATGACCTTGTGGTCTCGAATGCTCGTCTGTTATGTTTTTTTTTTTTTTTTTTCTAAAATTTCTGCAGACGTTATATTCAATTTCCTTGCCGTATCTTTATTTTCAGCTTGGGTTTTTTATAATGTCTTTTTTTTATCCCGTGTTTCGAATTGTAAGTTTGAATCCACCCACCTCCTATTCAGCAGAGCGATTAGAAACAAGTTCTTCTACATCTATATTACACTTTACATTAGGTTCAGTAGAAAAAAAAAATGCAAGTAGGAATTTATTTCTTGGTGTATTCTCTGAAAATCACCTTTCAAATTTATCTTATTTTTGTCAGTTATGCATTAAACACACACACACACACACACACACACACACACACACACACACACACACACACACACACACACACACACACACACACACACACAGTTCATTAGTATGGATATTGACAGGGGGAAGAAGATATTGAAGGGTCAGAAGTAGATCATTTATCTCTCCCAATACTCGTAGTAACTTGATAAACGATTAGCTCATTGCAGTTATGATTCAGGGAAGATTTCTTTTATTTCTGGACTGTAATAACAACGTGCAGATGGCAATACAAGATTAATTAACTAAAGTGCAAGTGAAAGTATGTGAAATAAACTATGAGGAATTGAAAGGACTCGTTGAGTAATTCTCTTTTTTAAAATCTATCGAGTGGTGTAAATATTTCAATGGTGTTCAGTGAATCCGTGCTGGTCTAAAGAAATAGGTGTCATTGGCAGTGAAGGGGTGAAGAGAAATATGAGAATGCTGACTGGAGAACACTTTAAACTTTGGTTGCCTGACATACGTAGCTCAAACTCACTGAGACTCGATCACAAGGAGTCCTTGATATGTACGACTTTAGATTGCACGAGCTTAAAATAGCACGGTGTCAAAAAATAGGTTTTTTTCCCCCTCATATTATAGATTCCTTAAAACAGTACGATTTCCAACAATTTCATGCATTAACATAGTGTATATGTTACAGTAAAATCTTCGAAACAGTAAATTTGTAAATTTCCTAAATTTCCTACTAAAATTTGTAGGAAATTTACAAATATACCAATTTTAGGAGCCATGAATTTTACAAAAATTTTCAAAAAGGTTAGGTTAGGTTAGGTTACTAATTTTGTAAATTTTCTGATTGAAACAGTCACTTTGTAAATTTACTGAAAAATCAAGGAAATTTACAAATTTACTATTTTGAAGATTTTACTGTAACATGTATACAGTTTACTCTAGTACTGTGGGATGATCATCATTACATTGCATAGAATTTATTATACACAGTCCGTTCTGGAAATTAGAGAGAGAGAGAGAGAGAGAGAGAGAGAGAGAGAGAGAGAGAGAGAGAGAGAGAGAGAGAGAGAGAGAGAGAGAGAGAGAGAGAGAGAG
>CM035204.1:3853033-3861153 GCA_020233015.1 Callinectes sapidus
GATCAAATTATAGAAACAGTGGTCAAATAGAATTACACTGTAAAACAAATGACTAATATAGTTTTCAGCACTAGGGATTTGCTGCCGCTGGGTGGAGGACACATGAAGTCAGTTTATTGAGTTAACTTACACACACTCCCTCCATTTTATCAACATCCTGTCATTGCGAGATGGAGGAGGGGCAAAGGGAAAAGGATGAATAAACTCTGAAGAACTTCATTACAGGTTAGAGATTAGATAACTACACACACACACACACACACACACACACACACACACACACACACACACACACACACACATGCTTTAAGAAAATGTTTAGCTCTAAGAAAAAGTTAAATGAAAGTAGTTGTAGAGACAGGACAGTACAAGCATAGCTTCTCTCCCGCAAAGCACAACTAGGTTCTTAATCATTTACAATTTTGTGACCAAACTCTTACTTGTAAACATTTCCTTATAAGTTCTTTTTTGTTTTGCTTTTCTTGTTAGGTTCTCTCGTAATATTCTTTGTTGTCTGTAGGAGCTGTACTTTTGTTAAAATCTGACCTACTAAATTCATTCATTCTTTTGGTCTCTGCTTTCTTGAAGGAACAGAAAACAGAAGGTAAAATTTTGGGTACTTATAGTCGATTCCTCTTCTCTTTTATACTTATGTTCCGTGGGTATGGTGTGTGTGTGTGTGTGTGTGTGTGTGTGTGTGTGTGTGTGTGTGTGTGTGTGTGTGTAATTCACTGTCGCGGTCGCCTGCTGGTCACCCAGCCAGCCTTTTCCCTATGGAGCGAGCTCAGAGCTCATAGGTAGGGCTAAACCAAATCACACACTACACACCGGGAAAGCGAGGCCACAACCCCTTGAGTTACATCCCGTATCTTTTTGCTGCTAGGTGAACAGTGTGTGTGTGTGTGTGTGTGTGTGTGTGTGTGTGTGTGTGTGTGTGTGTGTGTGTGTGTGTGTGTGTCATTATTTTCGTCGTTATGTCAAAATGGATGAATCTTCGTATTATCCTTTGAAAGAGTACCGATGCGCATGATATGATCCTAACAAGCCATATTAACTTTCAGAAATTTAGCAATTAGTCATGCTGCTCCCGTGGTAAAAAAGAAAAAAAAAATAAATAAACGGAAAACCAATCTCCTTCAGGAGTTTCTAAACGAAGCTTTAATTTATCAACATTAATAAAAAGATTTATAAAATAAAAGAATAACCAATCAATAGAAAAGCAATGATAGATAGGAAATAACGAATAGAAATGCAATAACAAATAGGAGAGGCAGAAATGAATATAAAGGTAATAATAAGTAGGAAAGGCAATAATGAATAGGAGAGGCAGTAATAAAAAGAAAAGCGATAATACATAGGAAAGGCAATAATGAATAGAGACAATGATAAATAGAAAGGCGTTAATAAATAGAAAGGCAATAATAAATAAGAAGGGCAATAATAATAAATAGAAAGGTGGTATTAAATAGAAAGACAAAAATGAATAGGAAAGGTAATAACAAAAAGAAATAATGAATAGAAAGGCAAGTCACCTCCCGAAGATTCTAAACAAAGCTTCAACTTACAAAAATCAATAAATAAATTGATAAAAAAACTAATTAATGATAGTCACATTCGTTTTTTTTCTTATATGAGGCATTCCATCTCATGAACAACATTCCCCTGTAAATGAACCACTATATGTAATGTCTAGACGTGTAAGCCTCGTTTGGGAAGAAAGTTATCTCTTAGAGTATAGAGTTAAAATATACATTACGGATTAGACTTTCTCTTGATTATCCCTACAAGGAATAACGATACTTCTCCCTTGTGTGTGGCGTGAGACGTGCTTGTTTGCCGGGGAATAGCTGGAGATGGTGGTGGTGGTGGTGGTGGTGGTGGTGGTGGTGGTGTTGGCGTTGGTGGTAGTGGTGGTGGTGCCTGTACCAGGTGGTGATGAGACTAATTGGAGACGACGTAGCGTGGCAAGGCAAGGCAAAGCTGTGGTCGTACTCCCTCTTGCCTCTGCTTATGTGTTCTTTTATATGTTGTGAAAATTTCTAAATGGAACAAAAGAATAGGAAAGAAAAGGATAAGAATGGCGCTCTATTTGATTCTGGCAAGGCAATGGTATAAAACTGTGGTCATACTCTCTCCTGCCTCTCCTTTTGTGTTGTTTTACATGTTGTGAAGACTTCCTAAAAGAACGAAAGAATAGGAAGAAAATGGAAAAAAATACTGCTCATTTTGATGCTCTTAGGAATTTAGGGAAGGAAAAAAGTCATCTAGTTTAATTCAAGGTGCTATCGTTAATAGTATAAGTATCTTGTTATAGCTTTGCTCGTCATGACCATACTGTAGAACCGATAGTATTGAGTTTTCTTGATTCCAATCCCACAGATACGAAAGAATGAATTTACATTGTTACACGGGGCTGCTCTGTGTGTCGGTTTGTCTATCTGTTTTTTTTTTTTTTTTGTGGCATGTCCTTCTATCTGGATGTCTCATTGTTTTTGTTTTGTGTTCGAGGAAGTTAGATTACGTTTCAACAAAAGAAAACAACTTGGTAAAACACCTTTCTTCAGAAGAGGTCAATTTTCGTCTGCTCACTCTAAAAAGTTATTTGGAGATTAGAAACCACTCAGTATAAGGTGGAAAAGTTAATCCTCCTCTGTACCAGCAAGAAAGTTACCAAGATGAGGAAATTTTCAGAAGATTCTTTTTATTTTTCTATGCACACAAAACACTTTGTTGATTACCCGGGTTTTCCTTTTTCAGCATTAAGATTAACGTACTAATGTTTTAATACACACAAACATAGTAAAATTTAGTACATATCTTTCAATTAATCAGTGTTTACTTCATGTCTAACACTTACAATGTTACACTTTTGTGTAATAAGAGTCCAACCTGCAGTTTAAAAGGAAATTGCCACAATAGAAAAGTTATTAATTCAATCAAATCTTGAAAATACTATTGGAACCTACAAGCTAAACTAATGCTAATTATGTTAACACCAACAAATAGGGGGGTATTCGCTATGTATCTTCATAATAACATAGCGAGATTTAAAATGCTTAAAGATTGTTAATGGAATAGTACGTTATGTACAAGTTTCACAGGTTAGCAAATTATAAGAAACTGATTGGATTCCTAATATGGACTGATACCAAGTGCAGTCCAGGTTCAATAATTGTTCTCACGTATTCAGATGGCTCAAGACGACACATTAAGATTTGGGCCTTGCTTTGGAACAGTTCTCGTAATGGATCGGCACATTCAATGGGCTTTCTATCCATGTAAGAATGTCAAAAGCCAATTATATATAGGAAAAAAGTTGTGTTTTCTTGAGGACAATCGCTTCTCCCAGGGTGGCGCCACTAATGATGCCAATACTCATAAAGGCTCTTCACGATGGCTAGTGCTTCTCCGTCGCGTTCGCCAGCGTCATAATTTCGCCCTCTCATATATGTGGCAACCAGGCGACAACAAGGCTTCTCCCAAGGATGTTTTTTTCATTTAAACTTTTCTCTTAAGGATGGACACAAAAGTTTTCAGGTATTTTCTTTGAAAAATATTTCTTGTTTACAACGACCCCAGCACCTGGGGATGCGAGGGCGAAGATTTCACTTTATGTTGATGGCGAGCGCCTGTTCAAGGGACACCGTAATGAACACCTCGTCCACTGAATGACTCCCCAGTGCAGCGTTACTTGTACTCTTCCTGAACCTTGGCTCCCACGGCATCAGGACCTCCGTTTGATGTTTGAGTGTCTGCATCAAGTTAAATGTTTCTTACAACTCACTTATAACATCCACCAAATCAAGAATTTATATGCATCTACCGAGTAATTGTATACGAAAGATCGACATTTCGTACATACATCTCACTCTCTGTAAAGTTTGTTGTCACTATGAATGTGTTGGAGTTCATTACAATAGTCATGACATGTTCCAAGGTGTTTCTACGAGACGCACTTGTAATAACAGTGTGCCCCGCTAGCAGCAATGACCCTCGGCTTTCCATGTCTTGGTGGAAGTTTTATAGAAAACCAACCTTTATGTAAAAAGTTGGTAATGACTTATTCTCTCATGCGCTTCGTTACGTCACTCATATTTCAAGAACTTTAAGATTATTAGTGAACAAGTATTGCTCAACTCCTTTAAAAGATTTTTTTTTGTTATTTTGTTTTGAAGTAGGAAAAAAAATCTTTCTACTATGAAATAAGTCACTCCGCAGCAACATGCGGAAGTCATGGTCGTGAAGGACACATACTTTGAATCATTACGCAGCACTTGCAGAACGCTGACATGATAACTTCGTGGCCGATACGAAATCACTCCCCATATGAGCTGTGCAAAAAGCAATCAAAAGTTATTGCCATAGGGAAGGAAAGCCATAACAAAGGTCAATCATGTCATATAAGAAATTGCTACTATAAAAAAAACGAAAAGTACATAAAATGTAGTTATCAGAACTCAAAAATACTTAGAATAAAATGAAGAATAGTAGAAAATGAAGTGTCCTCACCCAGGAAATGCATTGAAAGAAACAACTTAAAGCTCCAGGGAAATTAGTTGTGAGCTCTAGGTAAATATTTCACCAAGAAGGAAATTCACTTGATAGAAAAATCTATTACAAAACTTCATAAATGGATAAATGAAAGACCAAAGTTGCATATGGAAAATAAAGGTAATCCCTACCAAGGATAAGAAGTATCTGATCCTCCCTGTCTGCCAAGAATGGAGAAGGCGGCGGGCAGATTCCCTTAACAGCTTAATTAACTCAAGTGAAGCGTCGACAAGGAAATTTCTGACCTTGGAGTGCTGGAGTAAAACTGGCGCCCCTTTGCGACAGAGAGCAGAGGGAAAAAGCCAAAGTGCATAGTTATTTCTGCTTTAGTTGCACGAAAAGCATTACATAGATTCCGTTCAGGGTTTCAAGATACTTCATCGCTCCTAAAATCAGAGGAATGTGGACGGGCAAAGAATATCCCCCTTGTGTGAAGCCTCGCGTGACTGCCGACTTTCCCTGGTACAGAACGATAGAAGAGCCGGGAAAGAAGTCAAAGGAGAGAGAGAGAGAGAGAGAGAGAGAGAGAGAGAGAGAGAGAGAGAGAGAGAGAGAGAGAGAGAGAGAGAGAGAGAGAGAGAGAGAGAGTGATAGAGAGAGAGAGAGAGAGAGAGAGAGAGAGAGAGATGATTTTAGATAGATAGGTAGATAAATGAATATATAAGATGAAGGAAAAAAACAAACATAAATCATTAGGCAGACAACACAAATAGATAGCTCAGAAACATATGTCCGTTCTCATAAGATTTTTCTGTAATTCTTAACCATTCATCTCATTTCCCTACATTCCTTTTCGTCTTTCCATACTACCACCGCTTTCCAGGCATACCAGTGCTTCCAGTATTTTTGGGGTCAAGTCACCTTTGCATAGAGATAATCTAAAGAGAAAAAATACGAGTAAGAAAGGGGTATAGGAGAAGGAGGAAGAGAAAAAGAAGAGAACCACCATGACAGAAATTTAAAAAAGTAAATATAGGAGAAAAAGGAAGAAGAAAAGAAGGCAATCAGTGAAGGAAAGCATATCAGAAATGAAAAAAAAAGAAGATATAAGAGAAGGAAGAAGAGGAGCCAGACACTGGGGAAAGCCATGTCAGAAATGAAAAAAAGAGTAGATATAGAAGGAGGAAAAGGAAGAGAAGCCAGGCAGTGGGGAAAACCATGTGAGATATAAAAAAAAGAAGTGAAAAAAAAGACAGGAAATGCCCAAGAGAACGCAACACCACAAAGGCGCTCCCCATCCTTCGCGTCCCCTCCCTGGCGGCTTTCAGCGAGCCTTACAGCATTCCCGGATCGTGCTAGCGAATGCTGCACGGGTCACCAGACACAGACACGCACACCCGCCCAGCCACTCGCCAGGAAATTCTACGGAACACACTCAAATAGAAATACAAAGCCCACACGTACAAATGGAAGCTGAAACTCAAGAGAAAAAATTAGGAGGCTAGGAGGATATTAAACAAACGAACAAACACACAAATGTAAATTAAAAAATGGAGATAGAAAAAGATTCACACGCACAAATGGAAGCTGAAACTCAAAAGGAAAATCTAGGACGCTAGGAGGAGATAGAAAAAAAAAACCTACTCGCACAAATGTAGATAGAAAAAAATCTTTAAAAAATGAAAAAAAAAAAACGCACACGCAGAAATGGAAGCTGAAACTCAAAACCGAAATTTAAGAGGCTACGAGGAGATAGAAGAAAATTGAAAAGTGAGTTATGAGTAGAATATCTGCAGAGGGGAAGTACAGTAAAAAAATAACCAATACCTTCCTCATACAGGGGTCACATGTGTATCAGGGCAGCCGTGCCTATGCTCATATGTGGCTATGGTGTTATTGCCGCACCCCACCATGACTATCACTCAGGTGTCTTCAAGGGATAGAGTACAAAGTCCGGTTTTTAACCTCTTCATTCTCCACTTTCCATCATCTCGTGTGTTTCTTCTCTTTTTCCATCTTCTGCCTTCTCTTCTGTTATTCATTTTGCACTCCTTATCACCTCATGTTCTTTGTTTTGAGAATCATCTTTTTACATCTCTTCCTCCCCCCTGCACCATAATCTGTACTGCTCTCCAGGGATCGAGGTCATCAAAGCACTTACAAAACAGACTCATATTTGTTAACCCCTTCAGTACTGAGACACATTTTTATCACGAGTTTTGGATGTGATTAGACGATTTTACTGACATCAGGAAGGGTCTATGGAGGTCAGAAGATTAATGTTTTAATACCCCACATGAGTTTCTGATTCTATAGAAAATCGTCAAATAATAAGAAGAATAGATATGAAAATGCGTCCCAGTACTGAAGGGGTTAAACATATGTAGTCTTTTTCAGCGCTTTTTACTACGCACTCTGCAAGCTTTGTCTTATCACTCACTGACCCATGACATTAATCCTTTCACTGCGACACAGAACAATTAGCAGACCCAGAAGTAATGCATGCAGCCTTTGTCAGCATCTACAAGAAATTTATGAGTGAAAACAACTGCATTTAAAATTTCTTCCCATCTCAAAGACTGGATGTCACTGTAGGTACGTAATGTAGCTGGCAAATGAATGGGCTTTTTATCTTCATTGTTTTTGTTGCTCTTGGCCAGCTTTCCCCTCTTAGATGAAAAAAAAGATGTCTCAGAATGACTGGTCCTAAGTTTACTAAGTGGCAGTCATAGGATTGATATAAGCAGGCAATACATATGGCTCTACCAGCACTTTCACTCTGCCAAAAGGACAGCCACACTTTCGTTAATATGGACTGTAAATCCAAATAAGCCACGGAACTTGTCATGGAAGAGTGTATGAAGAAGATGTATGCTTATTCCTTTCCCGCCTCTATCCTCAGCCTTCTCTCGCTGTGTATTGGGCCGCGGGTAGGAAAAGGCTTAATTTACATGTAAACTTTCCTTCTTCTGCATGTCCTTCCCGACCCAATATGGATGAGGAAAGCGCACTCAGATAAGAAGACACGCAAAGGAGCAGAAGAAGCAGGAGCAGAAAGACGAGGAAGAGAAGGACGATGAAGAGGACGAGGAAGAAGAGAAGCTGAGAGAAGATGAAGAAAATGTAGAAAAAGGTAAAGAAAAAAAAAGCATATGACGATGATGAATCCTTCAAAAGACAAACGTGAAGCAAAAGGAAGAAAAAAATGATTGGAAAAAAGATGACCAAAAAAGAAAGATGAACCAAAAGGAAGAAAAGAATAATTTGCAAAAATGACGGTTACGAAGGTTCCTTCCCTCAAAAAAGAGAAAAAGATGAAGCGAAAAATAAGAAAAAGAAGAATTGGGGAAAAAATGGATGAAAAAAGAAATAAAGAAAACGTAACATACCCTTACAAATCAGAGAGAGAGAGAGAGAGAGAGAGAGAGAGAGAGAGAGAGAGAGAGAGAGAGAGAGAGAGAGAGGATAAAAGTAGAAATAAAAGCAAGAGAGAACACTAAAGCAAGCGTCCCTGTCTGTGCGAAGTCCAGTCCTACCAGGGAAGATATAACTCACAGAGGGGTGGAATAGCTCTCTCTCTCTCTCTCTCTCTCTCTCTCTCTCTCTCTCTCTCTCTCTCTCATCTCTCT
>CM035204.1:3863673-3878505 GCA_020233015.1 Callinectes sapidus
CACCATCTAAAGGAAAAATATGATAACATGCCTGATCATCTCTGTGGCCTTTGGAAATTGGCCCGAAGCTCCTGAGAATAATGGTTATAATCACGTTTGTGCGTGAACAGAAAACTGGTGTAGGAGTTGGCGGTTGCTATTCAGAGGTGTCAGCAGCGTGGCAGGGCAATATGCATCTCCCATCCGACCTTTTAAATCATGACAGGAACACAATGGGATTTTTGTTTTACTCATATAAATTCATGGAAGTATCGTTTAAAATACCCACAAAAAATATGGAATTGACCTGATTTTCCTAGTACAAAGGGGACTGGCACCTAAGTGGAGCTTTCCTTCGTTTAACCCTTTATGTTGTCCTTTGCCAGCTTTCCTACACAGAAAAAAATACCACTAGCAACCTAAACACACACACGTTACACAGGAAAGCAAACACGAACAAATGAACCTCCGCTGAAAACTCAGAACTATGATGCCTGTGTGATTCAGACCCGAGTTTCTTCCCTGCATTTCCTCCGCACTCTGTAGCAGTATCTCGCTGTGCTTCTGTGCCTTTTCTTGCCGTTAACTTCTCCCTCGGACTTTCCCGCACTACATAGATGGACGATACGATAGGACGGAATCACTTTTCTAAATCTGAGGAGGGTCAGGGATCGAGGGGCCCCAGTTTTTACACAAATGGAGGCAGACCTTGGCCTGTAAAATAGATGGAGGGAGGGGAAAATGGTCTGCTAAATTTCTCTCCATGAAGACTAAAGGAAGGAAATTCGAAAAATCAAGGGTCAGTTACGTGAGTTTCCCTTATGGCTCCTCCCTTTGGTGCAATTGGTTCACGGCTGCGTCACTGGTTGAAGGTGTGTTGGGTCTGGATCCTTCTCTTTTCTAATTGGAGGGGGAGAGAGAGAGAGAGAGAGAGAGAGAGAGAGAGAGAGAGAGAGAGAGAGAGAGAGAGAGAGAGAGAGAGAGAGAGAGAGAGAGAGAGAGAGAGAGAGAGAGAGAGAGAGAGAGAGTTACATTTTGGACTCCTACTGCCATCTGTTCCAAGACCTGTAAAAAGTTGAAAATGAAGAAAATTGTGATGCATTTCAATTTATTTGTTTATTCATTTATTTATTTTTTAGCAATAACTCGTCTTTGGAGAGCGAGTGCATGAACTTCTAAAAACTCAAGGGAAGCTGCTACCTCTACCAACATCTCAAAGAAAGAGAAATGGAGAAAATTGATATGCATTCTTATTTCTTATTCATTTATCTATTTTGTGACAGTAAATTGTTGTAAGAGTGAAAGTTCATGAACTTTAAAAAAACTCAAGGAAAGTCGGTAAAGCGAACCACGAAGAAAGCATGACGTGATACTCTACAGGGTACAGGATACATATTATTCATTTATTATGTTTTTATGTAAGAGGGGGAAGCTGGGTAAGGGTAACAAAAACATTGAAAAAACACACTAATATGCTAATCCCCTTAAAGAACAAAAGAAATATAGTAAAATCAAGGAAAAATAGCTTGAAACCTCCCTCCCTTATTCTTATCGCTAAATATACCTAATTTTCAAGACCTCCCTATTAACTCAGCACTAATACAGAAACTATGAAGTTTATTTCAACCATCAAGTTTGTGAAGAATTTTTCTCATATCCACAGTGATCACAGAGGCTTGAGGTGGATACAAGGGATGGATTTGGTACTCGTACTGCTGCAACTAGTCTTAAGATGGTCTATGGACGATTATCAAGACAGAAACTTCACAACTCTTCATTTCACACCAATCCTAACTATGTTCTTATCCCCATCCATTTCCCAATCGATCAACCATGCACACACCACGCCCTGCTGGAGACATATATTGCTCTCTGTACACTCAAGTTTTGTGCATTCTCTCTCTCTCTCTCTCTCTCTCTCTCTCTCTCTCTCTCTCTCTCTCTCTCTCTCTCTCTCTCTCTCTCTCTCTCTCTCTCTCTCTCTCTCTCAGGCTTTCCCGTGGTAATCAAGTTAGTTTCTTTGGCTATGCTCTGCACTATTGAACTGCCATTGCCATTTTTTTCCATTTCCTCTCTTTCTCTGACTTACCAGAATATTCTTCCTGTTTCCTCGTATATTTCTTTCAGTGGCGTCGTAGTTCAGTTCTCATTTCGTTTCCGTTCATTATTCGTTCATTTCCCTTTCTGTACTTTTGTATATTTTCATTCTTATTTCGTTCACATCTTCTGTCTAACTCATTTCTTCCCTTCATCACTTTTATTTATTTTTCTTTCAATTTCTTTAATTTTCTTTCTTCTTAATTTTTAATAATTCTTTTTGCGTTCGTTCGTTTGTTCCTACTTTTCTCACCACTCAATTTTGTTCATCTTCCCTTCCTCCCCTTCTTCCTTCTTTCCCTCATTCCTTTCCTCCTTTCTTTCTTCCTGCCATCCTTTCTTCCTCTGTTCATTTGTAGTTTCGCTCCTTCCCTTTCTTCTTCCCTTTTCTTTTTTTTCTCTTTCGTTATTCCATTCTGCCTTCCCTCCTTTTTGTACTCCTATGCTTCTATCTCTATGTTTTTTTTTACGTTTTCCTTGCTTTTCATTTTCATCCCTTCCTTCCACCTCCCTCATCGTCTCCTCTCAACCTTTCTCTTCTTTCTTTCACTGGAGCTTTGTAGTATTCGTGATTTTCTGCTCTCTCTCTCTCTCTCTCTCTCTCTCTCTCTCTCTCTCTCTCTCTCTCTCTCTCTCTCTCTCTTCCCTTCTCTCTCTCTCTCTCTCTCTCTCTCTCTCTCTCTCTCTCTCTCTCTCTCTCTCTCTCTCTCTCTCTCTCATTTCTCATTTCTTCACATCCTCCGTATCTCTATCTTCCTTAATTCATTTTCGTCCAATCTTTCTTGCCAACATTTTTCTTTCTTCCTCTCCCTTTAAAGTAAAGGAAGCACAACCTACATGTCAAGAGAGAGAGAGAGAGAGAGAGAGAGAGAGAGAGAGAGAGAGAGAGAGAGAGAGAGAGAGAGAGAGAGAGAGAGAGAGAGAGAGAGAGATAAGGAGGAAAGGGAATGAAAAATTTAGAGAGAAAAGTCATACAGCATAATAGTGAATTAAATAGTTTAGGGAGAGAGGTACAACTGTGTTTCCGAGAAGTGAAAGACGAGAGAACGAAATCGAGAGTGAGGGAAAAAGAGAGACTGGCATAACACACACACACACACACACACACACACACACACACACACACTTACGCCCTTTGGGTTAAACCTTGACAAAGTCCCACCACAGACTTGGAAACCTTTCAATAAGTGAAGTGCATAAATTATAAGGCCACGTTACAACTGGTTTAACGCTTAGGGTTAACTCAGGGGTGTAAGAAAAGAAAATATAAATAAAATAAATAAAATTGATGAAATTCCAGGGGGGAAAGACTTCAGAAAAGAGTCTCATATATTTACAAGATTAATTTAAAAACAACTAGATTAGTTTAACCAGAATAGGAAAAATTCAGATACACTCCTGTAGCTGAATTAAACAATAAGAAATAAATCCAACACAAGGTAATAACAATAATAATATTAGGATATATATATATATATATATATATATATATATATATATATATATATATATACGCCACAGCACGCAACCTCATTCCCTACGCCGACTTTACACCACATTGCCCATAAATCACTTAACACAGTGGCAATTAAAGTGCCGAAGACAGAATCCTAGCAATCAAGAATAGGGAAAAATACCCAGCGACGAAGGAGAGAGAGATTTGCGCAGGTTCCCTGTGTTTCCTCGTCCGCCCTTGTCTGCCTCTGACTTGTAAACAGACGAAGGAGAGAGAGATTTGGGCAGGTTCACTCTGTTTCCTCGTCCGCCCTTGTCTGCCTCTGGCTTGCAAACAGCTCACAGACCCCTCCCTACGCGGAGGAATACTTTACGTCATACAGCGCTTATTTCACCTCGAGGCACAATTTACAACTCCTCTTATGCGAACGTGAATTACAATTTCACTCTATCAATACATCTGCACAGTTACAATATGATAATAATATTAATACACACACTACAACAAATATACGTGGAACTACTACTATATTAACGACGCGTCACGGAGGCGTGGGTATGATCCAACGTGACGCAATGCTGCATCCGTCGAACTTTCTAGAAATCCTACGCAATTGTAGGAATACTACACTACTCCCACGAATCTCGAGATAACATATAATAAATGCATACAGTAAATAATAATATGATATACAATATATAGATAAGGAATGGGTTGTCATTGGAGCATTACAAATAATTACATACAAACAAAAACTGCTCGCAGTACACCAACAACAATATTCAACATCACTACCTGACGATCGTAAGAGCACACACACACACACACACACACACACACACACAAAAAAAAAAAAAAAAAAAAAAAAAAAATAAAGGTGAAAGTAATGTTATGTGAAGCTTTTCATTTTCATCCCTTCCTTCCACCTCCCTCATCGTCTCCTCTCAACCTTTATCTTCTTTCCTTCACATACAAACAAACACACACCAGTTAAATTCATAAAACAAATACATACAAACTGGCAAACAGACAAACATACGTACAAACATTGAAATGCATGAAGGCTTAACATAAACGTGAAGTAGGACAATGAACAAAGAAGAATAAGAACAACACAGGCAGAGGAGAAAGAAGCAAGGAGGAGGAAAAACAACATTGGCATCACAAGGTATAATAGAATGTATACATGAGATGCATCAAGATTAATCAGAAATACTTGGCCATTTCTCTCAGCAGTATCACATTAACTCCAGACAGGCCAATCGACAACAGGGGAAGGGTAAAGCTAACCCTTCCTCGTCATGACAAAAAGACCTACAAAATATTTTACAGTGGGAGTTAGTTCTTCGAAAAGTAACTAGATGGATTATAAGCTTCTTTCCTATGAAATTACGAACCCGCGTGCGTATTGTTAGAGAGAAAGAAAGAGAAATTTGATTCATAACCCCCTCAGTACCGCAACGCATTTTCATATAATTTTGCTTATTATTGACCGATTTTCTACACCTTCAGAAACTCATGTGGGGATGAAAGTAGTACATAAATTGGCCATTATTCTTCTGATCTCCATACACTAATGTCAATAAAATCGCCTAATCATACCCAAAACTCATGGTTGGAATGTGGCCCTGCACTGAAGGGGTTAAGCAACTCTTTCTATATATTCCTACTCTAGTTTTGGGTGAATTGTGGGATGTAGTCGCTGTTTCCTAAGTTTTGTTGATGCTTGATGCGAACTGTCTGAGGGCAGCGTTGTTGTTCCTGGTAATGGTCACTTAGTATGATGAGTTCGTCCCTTACACACTAACTCTTCACACGCAGACTGCCAGGAAGGGAAGAGCTATGGTTGTTGTTGTTGTTGTTGTTGTTGTTGTTGTTAGTTTCGTTTTTTTCCTTTAGTTTCTCTCAATAATCTCCACTTAGACTCTCTCTCTCTCTCTCTCTCTCTCTCTCTCTCTCTCTCTCTCTCTCTCTCTCTCTCTCTCTCTCTCTCTCTCTCTCTCTCTCTCTCTCCTCCACATATATATCCATAAACTGCTGCTCATCCGTTTTATTTCCTTCTTTTCTTCTGCATCTTAGGCATGGCTGCAATCGAAGCTGTTTATCCCACTAAGCCATCTATATCTATCCTTCGCTATCTATCCTCGTCATCTCAGCACTCACCCTAGCATCGTTATCTTCTTATTTTCTCCTTTACGCAACTACCCGGCCACGTGTCAGCAATAACACCAACACGGCCCTCATAAGTAACTTAATCTCCCTGAATACCCTCGCTACTCGTCTAGTCACATAATACACAAGTCATTCCTTGCTTTCGTATCTCTGCCGAGAGTGGGTACAATGAGTACTTACCTGGCACTCTGATACTCAAACCAGGGCAACACTCGGAGCTTCTGTAATACGACCTGGAGACTCCTTGATGGTGCCTAAAGGGACACGTCTCATCTTGACTCCTGTATCCATCCAGCAGTACTCAGTTGCTTTGCATATATTTCTGAACAGAAAAGTATGTATGATATTTGTGTTTCTCACTTCTCTCCCTCCGCTTCCCCTTGGCCAAGCGTTCTCAGGATTATACATACTGTAGCTATATTTGGCTGCTGAAGAAAAGAAAGAGGAGCACAAGGAGTGTCGTGGAAAAAGGTCTTATATTCTAAAGGAGATTTGATCTTACTGGAACAGAGAGAGAGAGAGAGAGAGAGAGAGAGAGAGAGAGAGAGAGAGAGAGAGAGAGAGAGAGAGAGAGAGAGAGAGAGGGGACAATTTTACAGACAGTTTACCAGTACTCATGGCCTCACTCAACTGTGATGTGGCTCTTCACAGGAACATTACCACACGATCACCTTGGTAACCTGCGCTCATAATGGTTTACGATCCAAGCCTGGGGTATTGATGGGATCTCTTCCAACGCATGAGGTTTCTTGACGCTTATGTTTTTAGTACGGATTTTACTGACAGATGAAAAGGTTAAGGTAATAGACATCTCCTCTATAAGTATTCATGAGGTGTGCACAGACGGTTACACATTGTTTCTGAGCTCTATGAACTTTCAGTAACTTGTTATGTTGGAATTCTTTTTGTGAATGTCACTAAAGGGGGGGAGCAGTGACGAACCAGCTGTTATTCAAGTATTGTTGAATTAAATACTGATTCGTGTGATTGGCATAGTTAGGGTAACTCAACCAGAGATAAGCAGGATCTAAATGAATTTGTATATAAGTACGTATTCAAATATATCTTCATATTTGAAACAGAATTTATAACTACATTGGTTTTATGCATTGTATAACATTTAAATATTCTTATATCATTTAAACTTAATGTACCTAGATATATATATCAATACAGAAGAAAAAGAATAACATCAAGTACAGTAAATATTTTGCTTTTTAATTTAGCAACACTGAACACTGAGTGAGAAGTGCTGTCACTGCATACAGTTTTGCCAAGATCCTTAGATATAAACCATCATTCAGTGCTGTGGGGAGTAGGTGATACATAACTCCGAATGTGTAAGTCGTAGGTCTTTAGAATGTATTACAATTATATCTAAGATGAAGTTCATGTTGATGTAAAAGAAGGCTCGTGTTCTATTTTGGGATCTTTGATAAATTTTGTTCTCTTTTTTTTTCAGCATGACTTTCACTTCCCTCCATTCAATTCTCACATTTGTCTTTACTTGAACAATTAAGAAGGATTGTTACTGTTGCGATTTGTTGGTGAGTGGCAAGGAAAGGTAAAATTGGCTTTGCTATGGGAATGTAATCAAAGTCTCTAGAGATCAGCGATGTTCCTCGATACTCTAGCAGAAGGTGGGATCACTCATTCTTACGCGTATAAGTAGGTCATTGGAGCTTTAAATTTAATTTAGATTTAATAAGTGTCATAAGGGTACGGAAGTTTACCAAGACTTCTGTGTTGATGTGGAGACCACTTCTGTCTCACTGGTCTTCCTTCTGTATACTGTATGCTGCACGTTAAGGTATCAGCACCACTGACTGGATTGATCGGTATTCGTGTTGTTGCTGCATCCTTAGAAAATCACTTTCTGCAATTTCCTCACAGCAACGTTAGAAACTTTAGCTGATAAAATATAAAGAAATGGATTTCTCACAGTGAAGTCTCGGGCTAAATGAAAGGGTTAATATACATATACCAATTAAACACATTGGCATAGGGTTGCAATAAGCTTACAAAATGAATCATGCGGTATTCAGTTACAAAATCAATATTCCTTAAACTTCATTCAAAAGTTTGCCTCTAGATGACAGTGCTTTCCTCACACTAGATCAGAAATTTTGTTGACATTAGACCTGGAGAACACTAAACCTTTCCTATTATCGTTAAAATCTGCCTCCAGTTCATTTTAATTCTAGCAACACTATACAAACTGAGGGAACGGTGACATTCTTGCCTTACCCCTTAATAATAACAGCCAGACAGACACTTCATATTACCAGAAATTGCATAAGAATCATGTGATACACATTTGTACAATTTACCGCAATATTCGGAGAAGCATGAAATGATGAAGAACACTACTATTTACACAATAATACCTGTAAAGGAGCGCTGGAAGGTAATGTAGACTCTGAAACAAGGTTCGGGATGGAGGACTGATCTATTGTATTCACGCCATTGACTCTGATTCCTCCCCTCGTCAGCATATTTTCCTCTGCTTGTCTTTCACCTTAACGAATTTTCTCTCCGCTCATCTCTCCATTTAGCAGACTCTCTTTTTATTTCTGTTTCAACTCCCCTCGCACACTCTGTCGCTCCACTTGACAGCCTCGTGAGAGAGGATAACGTGCACCCCGCAATCGTGCCGCGCTGATCAAAGGCATCAGTATTTTATGGGTGATGGCATGTTACGTTTCAAATTTTAACCAGTGTACTTGTGTTTTTACAGTTAAGTTGGGTTGCTGGTTACATTTCACTCAATGTAAGAGTTTTCTTTCTCTTTTTTCATTTGAAGAAGTCACCCCTGTTTGTCAGTAGTTTGATTACAGGAACTATCAAATCAACTCTCCATCTTTTGTCTATTTGTGTCACTTGTATTTCCTGTTCCTTTTATCCGTTACCTCGATTTCAATTATTTTTATTTGTTATTTTACTTCTCGCTTTCTCTAGTTATCTCAAAATCATTTCGGTTTCCATTACGTTAACTACATCGTCCACACTCATCCCTATTATTTTTTTTGTCGTGTTGATGCATTTCATGGTAAAATCATTGCAACGTAGCAGTGTACGGTGACAATGGAGCAAAGTAAACAGAAAACAGTTACAAAGCTTAAATTCTACATGATAATTTAATTTTGATGTAATTTCCACGTTTTAGTAATTGACATATGTAAAATGTGTTATCACTATGTTTTGTGTCTTTTAAACTCATAAAGAGCAAAACAAAAGTGTCATTTATTCGTCCCTTTGAACCTGGACCAGCGACAATTAATTAAAATCCGTCATCTGAAATACATTCTACTCTCATCATGTTAATTAAAAAAGCCACAGGTATGATTAACCCACTTCTCAAAAATGTTTCCCCCGTTAGTAGTTTTTTTTTACCTTATCACTAGAACTTAAAAAAAGCATCCTTAATCTTTTCTCACTGCTATTTGCTTCACCTTTTCTTAACAACTTATCACTCTACGATATCTCTACTTGTTCCATAGTTACCTGAAATCTTTAAACTGGGTAGAAATTGCACAATACTCTTATTAGTGCATTCCTGTCTCGCAGTTACTAATAAAGATCTAATGCATTGGTACTGATGTCGATAATTGTCTCCTATTGCAGTGGAAAAAAAAATTGTATATTCAAGTTTTTTAAGAGTAATGGAGATGCGCCCTATAAAGAAAAGTACACTTTTACAGTGGTTGTACGAAGCTGAGGCCTGATTGACTGCTGCCTCTCTCTCGAAAGCGCTAGGCAAGGCTGCCGCAGACCTTCTTTGGCTCCACACTGTGTCTTCATATACACTACACAACATTACGTACACGCACAGATAGCACAAAGTTAACAGTCACCACTATTCCTCTCAATCTGTGACAGGCTGTGTTTGTAAGGGGGCTTGTCAATTATTGATCATCAGCGGGAATTTAAGTATCAGAGATCAATGTTGCAAGGGGAAGCGAGCATACGGCGTCCCTACAGGGAAAATGTGCTATCTCAGTGAAATGAATGGAGCTAGGGTCTGATTGACTACTGCCTCCCTAGATAGCGCCAGGCAAGGCTGCCGCACCACCCTTTCAACATACACACAGTGCATCCATGTTCACAACACACACTCAATATATAATATTTACCAAACTTTACCACTTTCCCTCACAAACACTAGTAGTCAGACGTAGATTACATGTTTCCTTTTCACTCTGTACTTAGATTCCATGTGGCTTTTTTCTATACCACATGGTTTTGCCTTTTTCCTGCCAGCCTGAGCTGGAAGGAGGGGTGGGTGCGGAGGAGCCTGTCTCTATCACTGGTAGTTAGTAAGTAGTCTCAAACAACCTAGTAAAGATCTCAGGTCTGTTGCTGTTTCTCCTCCTTTGTATATTCCTCCTCCTCCTCCTCCTCCTTCTTCTTCTTCTTCTTCTTCTTGTTTTTCTTCTTCTTCTTCTTCTTCTTCTTCTTCTTCTTCTTCTTCTTCTTCTTCTTCTTCTTCTTCTTCTTCTTCTTCTTCTTCTTCTTCTTCTTCTTCTTCTTCTTCTTCTCTAGACAATACTTATATGCAAGTCAGCGTCAGTTAAACTTTTTAAATATCAAGTTAATTTGTAAAAGTGAGAGCGGAAGGAACGAAGGCAGTGGAGTCCAGGTGATAGAGTTAGCGTGGTGCAGGAGGACTGCATCCTTCACGAAGTGGCGCACCTGCTGTTTGCAAAGACGGGAAATTCTCCTCTCTGGTAAATTCTGGAACTCCGTAGCTGTTTTCTTTATTTTCAACTTCCTATGACTTGACTTTATTTAAGAGGTAGGTTTCAAGATATTTGTTCCTGACTTTCGGCTAACTCTTTTGACCTTTAAGGAGACAAATTTGTGTTTTTCTCTTTTCATTGTTTTCGTTGCCCTTGGCCAGCTTCCCCCCACTTACATAAGAAAAAGTGAGAGACAAAAGTTGACGTTTTTTTTTCCATCAGTATAAGAGAGAGAAAGTTCTATTCAGCATTCCATTTCTCTTAATCGGTCCTGCTACCTTCTCCCAATGGTACACCCGTACTGATTCCCACAACCTAAAGCCACCAACAAAAGACCACATCCAAGGAAACCACTGAAAAACGCTCCATTAATTATCCTACTAATGAAGATGTATTACGTAAGAATATAAGAGATCGTGAATCCATACTGGTGTCCGATTCTTTGTCTGTCACGGAAAGAAAAAAAGTGATACATCATGATCATTCCTCTATTCTGAGATGACTTGTATGAAATTGCCTTTGAAGCTTTGCCAATTTTTAATACCAAACAAATTACCACCCATAATTTTATACCACAACACTGATTTCTTGCTTACTCGTGTTGGCACTGCAAGGTTTTCAGCTCTCATTGCCTGGTAGGAAGAGAAGCAGGAGCAGGAACCGGAGGAGGAGGAGGAGGAGGAGGAGGAGGAGGACGAGGAGGAGGAGGTGGAGGACGAGGAGGAGGAGGAAGAGGAGGAGGAGGAGGAGGAGGAGGAGGAGGAAGGAGAAGGCGAAGGAAGGAAAAGGAAAGGAGGAGAAAGAGAAAATATATTGTGCAGGAAAGAAGGAAGGAAGGAAGGATGAATGGATTGCAATTGGGAAGAGAGAGAAAAAAAGGCAGTTTGGGTCTGGAGCGTGATTCAGTGTGCAAGTTTCAAATTACCTCTCTCGGGCACCGCATTTAGAGGCAGGACAGCCATCTCTATGTCGATAGGCGGCAATACATCGAGCTCCTTCACTTGGAAAAAAAAAAAAAAAACAGAATACGATGGGCAGGGTTGTGTAAGGCTGATGGCTCTCTTTTCGGCGTTCATATAGGCTTTCTTTCATCGGCCATACGTCTATCTAGTTCTCTGTCATTAAAGCTTTCAGTATATCAATGGTTTCAGAAATGTACTTCGTCTTGTAATCATTTCCTATCTGTTCTATTTTATCTTCATCGTATTTATTTATGTTCTCATCGTCATCATCGTTGTCCTCCTCCTCTTCCTCCTCCTCCTTCTCTTCCTCCTCCATCTTTTCTCCTTCGCCATTATCACCGCCATCATCATTACCACCAATTTTTTCCCATCCCTTCTCCCTCCTTGTACTCTTTCTTCTTCCTGCTCCTTCTCTTCCATCTTCACGTAGTTAAAGACAAGCCTCTGATAGCGGAGGGGATTCATTACTGAGATGTGAGGTTCATGGAAAGAGCAGTTTTTCATAATAGAAGGCGTGCGATGCAATGGCAAAATCTTTCATGAATTTAGGAGCGTAAAAGGTTCCTGCATGATTGCGTTTCTACTGAAATATTGTACTGATTTGGGGAAAGAAAGCCCAGATATCATTTCTGCCTCAATCTAGCAACGTGGAGAAACATTGATTAAATGTAAACTAAAATATACAAAACAAGACAAGAGTGCATGTTGCCAATCCCTGGATGAAAAAATCTGTTTTCGTTTTTGTTTCAGTGAGTCCGTCGAGGAGAATTTTTTGGTAAACCAGAGATAGAATAATATCTTTGGAACAGTAATCCTTTCCGGAATCGTGCAGAGCTAAGTTTTTCTTGATGAGATCTCTGGCCTAAAATTCTGATGCATCTTGGAAAGATGTACCACTAGAAAATTATAAGATAACTGTTGAAATAAAAAAAATAAATAAACCAGAATGTAGTATAATATTTGAATAAAGGTATAGTGTTTGATTTTTAAACTGCTAATGACAATATAACGCTTGTCGCTTCATCTGAATTTTTCTCGTCATAGATCATTGTTACTAGTATGTGAATCTAGTACGTGAATTTAAGTAGAAAAAAATTGAAACAACAGTCACTTCTATGCAAGTTTAGGTTGCTTTCTTGCATGAAATGATATCACTAAGTTACTGAAAAAGCCATATTGGTATATAAGCTGATAGAAAGTATGAATTATTTACATTATTTGAAAGAAGTGCTGAACATTTTTGTTTTATGAATATTTATTGTCTAATTGAAAAAAAAATCCTTTCTAGATTTGTTTCATGGTCTTCATAGGAAAACAATGAAAAAATAGAGAAATTGGAGAAAATTGTGTAATAATTACTCAAATAATTGTTCCTTTAGAGACTTTTGATCAACTTTGCTCTTCTGCGTTACCTTGCATGCCACACTCCGGGAGAAGGAATGTGGTGTTAGTTGAGAGAGTCAACCTGCAAACGGTTTTCGTGAACCTGTCTGCAATTAACACGATTGCCGAGTGACTGATTTCATTCAAAACAACGAATAGGTGAATTAGTCAGGAGCGTTTATTTTTATTCTTCCCTTTATGCCATCTCCTCCTTCTCCTCCTCTTTCTCTTTCTCTTCCTCCTCCTCCTCCTCCTCCTACTCCTCCTCCTCGGCGTGTAACTTTCGTTTTATTTCTTGCGGTAAAGCCGGAGGGAGTGAAGAATGGGAAGGAGCTTCATCTATCCTATCTTTGCCCTCTACTATATAGTTTGTTATAATTGTAGTAGAGTGAACAAGTGACCTTGTCATAGGTCGTAAGACCTCCTGTCACTCGTCTTTCCTATGTATTCCTCCTCCTCCTCTTCCTCCTCGTCCATCCACCAAACTAGCATCATCATATCCTTATCCTCTTCGTTCTTCTTCTTCTCCTGTCGGGAAGATAGCAACATAATTCAAGGTAAGCAGAATGGGCTTAGTAATAAGGTTTACCGTCTCAGTAGAGCACCTCTTGTCCTCTTTAACGACCACAACCCGCGCACATTCTCCTAGACTTTCCAGGCCTTGCTTCAGAGTGTACATTACCTTCCAGCGCGCCTTTACAGGTATGGTTGTGTAAATAGTAGTGTTCTTCATAATTTCATGTTTCCCCGAATGTTGAGGTAAATTGTGCAAATGTGTACCGTGTGATTCTTATGCAATTTCTGGTAATATGAAGTGTCTGTCTGGCTGTTATTATTCACTGCATGGACGGGTAAGGCAAGGATGTCACCGCTCCCTTTATGAGTCTCAGTTTGTATAGTGTTGCTAGAATTGAATTGAACTGGAGGCAGATCTCAACGATAATAGGAAAGGCTTAGTGTTCTCCAGGTCTAGTGTCATATTGATTATATCTATATCTTTGTTATCTTTACTGCATCTTTCATCTCGGCTCCTCCTTGTTGGAATATTATTATACTACGCTTTTGTGGGTGAAATTATCATAAATCAATTCAACAAAATTTCTGAACTGTGAAAAACTGTGTGGAAAGCACTGTCATCTAGAGGCAAACTTTTTGGTGAAGTTTAAGGAATATTGATTTTGTGACTGAATTCATGATTCATTTTGTATGCTTATTGCAACTCTATGCCAATGTGTTTAATTGGTAAATGTATATTAACACTTTAATATAATCTTAGACTTCACTGTGAGAAATCTATTTCTTTATATTGTACCAGCTAAAGTTTCTAACGCTGATGTGAGGAGATTGCAGAAAGTGATCTTATTCTAAGGATGCAGCAGCAACACGAACACCGATCAATCCAGTCAGTGGTGTTGATACCTTAACGCGCAGTATACGGTAAAAAGAAGAGGGACTGGTGAGATAGAAGTGTTGATTCCCTGAATATTGTAGAACATATTGATGAATATACGTTGGATCTCTCTTGTCATAGAAAAGTTCTATTTACAAAGCGAATAGCCAACAATACATATTCTGTAATCTTGAACGGCTTCCATGTTCATATTCTGAAAAAAGACAGAGGATTCAGTGTAAAAAAAATAAAAAATAGGAATAGCAACAACTACAACAACAACTACCAAGTAAGACCAAGCAAACAAACAAACAGAATATAAATAGACAACGTAAGGTTTCCTCTACCTAGTGTTATCATTTGAGCTTTTCTGTGTTTACAAGTACCCAATATTCTTTTTCCCTCTCTGCCTCTCTGTTCCGACCCTGTGATGCAATGTTCCCTCTCCCCCGTGATACAGGGCTCCCTCTCCCCCGTGATACAGGGCTCCTTCTCCCCCGTGATACAGGGAATACAAAGGAATACAAAGGAATACAAAGGAAAGCCAAGCAGCAGCAGACCTTTTGGTCCTTTCAAGGCTGCTTGGTTACTACTGCTAACTATCTACAGGGAATAGAGACAGGACAGTACAGGAGAAGGCTCCTCCCCACCCAC